>VYZU01018693.1:4102-15762 GCA_013401355.1 Ceyx cyanopectus | reverse complement strand
AAAAGGCTGTTCAGGTTCAGATGGAGCAGGAAGTTTAGTAGAATATTGGTTAAATGCTTCAGTGGTCTGTGAAAAATCTCCAGTCATGCTCTTATCACAGCTAATGAATTTAATTTTTAAAAGGTGTTAAAACTGAGTGCATCCTCATACTTTCCAAAGCTGCAGAAGCAATTGAATATACCCAGTATGGTAGTTTAGATAATAGCAATCTCCTTGCTTTTATATGAAAATTACCATTATGCAAAATCAGCCAGTGAAGAATTCTCACATTGCCCCACCAAAAAGTTTATGGTTAAGATATTTTTCTTTGGTTTTAATGGATGAAACTGACAATAAAAATTTATGTGCATATTCTGGGCAATGATAATGAGGTCAGATACTGTAAGTGGTTATCATACAATGAACTAACATACGAAAATAAGGAACCAGATTTAAAACTATGGACTGGAATGTTGGGTCATTTTTTTATTTCAAATATTTGCAAAATAGTTCAAAAATATCTTTTCCCCATATGTTAACATTATTACTTTCACTAGATTTCAGGAAACAACTCTTCATTTGCTAGTACCCCTTTCACTAGTTTTACCTCTATGCAGCTGTTTTGCTTTACAATATCTGGATCCACTGAGGAAAACCTTTCAGAATGGTTCTTTCGGTTTTGCTGAAAATTGCAACAGGAAAATGAACCTTTAAGTGGTAAAAATTAACTAGCTTAAAAAAAAATTTGGTTGTGTTACTTGGAAAAAAGCTGTATTTCTGTAGCATTCCTTATTTTACATGAGGGAGTATAACCACTCATATGTCCCTTTGAGTAACAAAACCAAAACAAACCAAGAACAAACAAACCAAACAACAACAAAAAAACACACACAAAAAAAACAACCAGCCAACAACAACACACAAACAAAATAACACCAAAACCAAACAGCCAACCAAACACAAAACAAACCCCAAATCAAAACCAAACACAAAGCAGGAAGGGACAAATGATTTTATTTTATTTCACTTGATCTTAAAGCCATATTATAGACTATAGCTGCTGAATGCCAGAAGTAACTGCTTGTTCTACTGTCTTCAGTCAGATTTGGGAGAAGTCATATCTCCACACTGAAAACTGGGTAAGAAATAAGCATTCTGATTTGCTAACATTTAACATACCTACTGAAAGGGATTATTTAAAAAATATTTCAGGTTGTAGGCAAACAAAATGCTTCAAACATTTACACTGTTTGTCTTTTAAAGCTGAAATAATTTGATGAAATATGAAATAGCTAGGTTGCTGCATTTTAAGTAAATATACATCAATACAGTGACTCACTGACAAAAACAAACACAAATTTTAGTATAGTGAATTGAGCCTTTTTAGGTTTAATGTTTATTTTTATTACACGAAGGTGTCAAAATGAACAAATCATTGGATATAGACAATCTTAAAAAATTGCTACTTGTTTGAGAGCACTATACATGGTGAGTTTTCTGCATTTATTCGGCATTTTCTCTCAGATCTAGTTCTTCCTGTAACTTTCATCCTCAAGGTGACTGAATTTTCAAAGTATCTTAAATAACCAACCAGAATACATGTTACAAAGTGGATTTGCATTTAGTGGTGATGAGAGAGGTTAAGTACAATGTAAATTGCAGAAGCATTTCACCATTCCAGTCGCACCTCTGAAAGGAAATGAGCAGAACTTTGTGAAGTGTTTCATGTTCGTTTAAATGCCAATGGTAAGCAGGCAATTACAGGAGGATTCTGTCACTTCTAAGGTCATCTCAAAATGTTATGTACAATTACAAAAGATAGAAAAATCTATAGAGCTTACCCATGATTAATTTAGACCAATGTTGCCATTTAAATCCAGCCAGCAACTAAGCACCACACAGCTACTTGCTTACTCCTCTCCCCTCCCAGTGGGATGAGGAGGAGAACCAGGAAAAGAAGTAAAATTTGTAGATTGAGATAAAACTAGTTTAATAACTAAACTGAAGTAAAATACAATAATAACCATAAATTTTTTTTTTTAAAAAAAGAAGTAATTAAAAATAATATAACAAAAAAAAGGGTGAAATAAATCCCAAGGAAAGACAAGTGATGCACAGTGCAATTGCTCAACACCTGCTGACCAATGCCCAACTCTTTCCAGGTTATATACTGAGCATAATGTTCTATGGTATGGAATATCCTTTTGGCTAGTACAGGTCAGCTCTCCTGGCTGTCCTGGTCCCTCCCAGCTTCTTATGAACCTACTTCCTGGCAGAACATGGGAAACTAAAAACCCCTTAACTTAGGATAAGCACTACTTAGCAATGGCTGAAACATCAGTGTGTTATCAACATTATTATCACATCATATCCAAAACATAGCACTGCACCATCTACTGGGAAGAAAACGACCTGTATCCCAGCCAAAACTAGGACAATCAGTTAGGTAGAATTTAACATCCTTCCAATAAACTTCAAGTTTCCAGCTAAGCAAAGATTTGAGTACACCTCTGAAATCAATGTGACCAAACATGAAGGGAGGTCTGGACCTGATATTTATGTCTGTAAACTCTATTAATGTCAATGAAACTGTGATAAAATTATAGACACTACAGATTTCCCTGGGCTATATGAAAATGTGCACAACTAAGTTCTCACCTAACCACAAATTAAAATTGCAGTTGACTATTTTCTATCCAAAGTATTCTTGTCTTGTTTAGCCTTTTACTGCTTTTGATGAAACCCAGCCTTCATTATGTACTAAGAGGTGTGACTAAAATTTAATACCAATCTTCATCTAAGTACCTACCCCTACTTACCAGAATATAATACAAACAAAACTCTGTTGACTGATCTAAGAAAGGATAATATCTGTTTGGATATAATGCTTGCTTCTGTGTAATATTAGTCATGGCTAAAATGTTAAAAAATATTTCATTTCTAATAGTTTTGACAACACTGCATTTTTTTTCTAACCTCATAAAACTTAAATTTTGAAGGAATATTTTTAGTGTTAGCATATAAAAGAATATATGATGAGAATGTTCTTTACTGTATTTTATACAGCATTGAGTTCTGTGAAGTGTGATGCACTATCATGAAGCCTTTGGACTGGGTTCTAGCATTGGGTTATTGATGGCAAATCAATAAAAACCTGAAACATTCCTTTGATTAAGCAATTGACATTCTACAAGGGTTCAAATTGTTACAACTGCCAATGGTCTTCCATGATGTTGAAAAAGATAGAGCCTGAGACCGAACTAGAAAAACATAAAGCTTTGTATCACACTTCATAAGTAGACACAAATTGAATTTTTAAAGAGCAACATGGGAAATATTCTGTGATTACATAGCACCACAAAATGTAATATCTGAATATTTATGTGAACATAGAACAAACAGGAAAAAGTGACAAGATTTTAAAAATAAAAAGTAAAAATTGTTGTAATGCAAGAAAACATGCCTTTGCCTTTGATGATGAGGGTCTTGGACCAGGTAAAATGAAGAGGGATCTGATACAATCAACTGGGTACAATTCCATAACATGCTAAAAAATACTTTGAGTTAGATGGATGACACTTTTTCCAGCAAAAATCTGTACTGAATAACGCAAATTTAGTTTAATCAAAGCACACACTAAGCAGTTTAATTTAATGTAAAATAGAGATATTATAATCAGGAGAGGGCTTACATCAGAGCAACCTGGCTTGTTGGACACTTGCCTGAGAGGAGGGGAATCTGGATTCCTCTTCCTGGTTCAAGGATTATTTAGGAAAATAGTGATTAGATGTCAAAGCAGTCCAGTGCTTACTGTTGTGATAAATAGGGTGAGGAATTTTGCTTCAGCTGGCTGGGTGTGGCGACAGGAGGACAGGGAGCTTTTGAACTTCTGACGCCTTGTGGCACGAACTGTTCCGGCAGGAGTTGAAAATGCATGTGAACAGGGGAGTGCGGATTGGAGCAGGCTGGGCAGGGCGAGGGGCAGGTTCAGAGTGTACAAATACCCGAGAGCCACATGGTTTGGGGTGCATGAGGCCATTTTAGGTGTGCACCCAGCTCTGTAAAACTTTGTTCCACGGATTTTTGTCCTATAATAAATTTTAAGCAAGAGCGCGTTCCTCACACTGTTTATTGAAAGTTCAAGGAAATCATTAATTCGATCCAGAATTTTCACTTCAGTCAGCTATGTTTACTTGTTTTTTTTTTCTTTTTGGTTTGTTTTGGTTTGTTTGTTGTTTTATTGTTGTTGTTGTTTTTTAGTTTCTGCAACCAATCTTACCAATTAACCTTATTTCTTTGCGAACTTCTTTTGATATACTCTAATAAGGACTGAAGGACAAACTTGGCCTGGCAATTTTCAGTAATGTTTAAAATTTACTTTAAAACTGTGGATCTACTAGAGAAAGGAGTATGTTCTATGCTAAAAATTTAGTTTAGAAAACCACCAGAAAAATGCCGTGGAAACTGTCACAATCCAATTGCAGAGCTACCCTGGGTAGTGTGGAGGGTCATGCAAGATTCAAAAATTCCCTTGGAGTAAATTAAGGTGAAATTACACTAAAGAGATGATCAATATGTTAATTTTATTGGAAACGAGAAATGTTACATGTAGTTGGGAAAACATTGGTTTCTAATGTCTTAAATATAAACAATATCACAAGAGTAGAATTAGAAAAAAAAGGGGGAAGAGAGTGAGATATTGCCACCCTTGGTTCCAGCAACATCTCACAGGACCCATCTGAGTCTTGAGCTCTTAGGTGATGGATGCAAATCCAGAGACATCTTGTAGAACAGGTCCAGATGTTCTTTCATGGTGGATGCCTACTGATCAATATACCACTGTCCCTTTTATTCACCAGGACATAGTGAAGGAAATTAACTCAGAAAAAGGCACTATTCCATCTTTGCAGAGCTTCTCTCTGCCTATAGTTAACTTCCTTATCTGCAAGGATCAGGCCTTGCTTCGGGCCAGGGAGGAGCAGGTTAGTTGCTGCCTTTCCCACCGTCTTCCTCCAGACAATGTTATCACTGCTCTAGGATGGAGGCATTACAGAAATCACAGAATCACAGAAATTAGGGGCTGGAAGGGACCTAGGAGATCATCTAGTCCAACCCCCCTGCCTGAGCAGGATCACCTAGACCAAGTCACTCAGGAACAGATCCAGGCGGGTCTTAAGTGTCTCCAGAGATGGAGACTCCACAACCCCCCTGGGCAGCCTGTTCCAGAGCTCTGGCACCCTCACTGAGAAAAAGTTCTTTCTCGTGTTGACCCTAAACCTCTTGTGCTCCAACTTGCACCCATTGCCTCTCGTCCTGTCATTGGACGACATTGAGAAAAGCCTGGCTCCATCCTCTCTACACTCACCCTTAACATATTTATATTAGTTCTTTAAGAAGCAGTCAGGCTCCTTCAGGGACATATTAAAATGGAAAACAAGACTGAGGCAGAGATGGAAAGACAGCAATTAACACTATAAACTCAGTCTGTCATGGTGGTGGTTGATTGGTTATGGGTTTTAGGTTTTTTTATTACTAGGATAATCTCTGAATAAAAAACTAAATGAGCTTATAATTATTTAAATTCATGCAGGTTTTCAGGAAGCTGTCTTCAAACAGTCAAAATATTTAGTAATAATTTTAATATAGAGGGAAAGTTAAATACTTAATTTGAACTGGTTTTCTGCTCATAAATAACATCTGATATACAATTGTTAAAGGGGCTCAGAATGATTGTGCTTAGAGTGATAATTGCTGTGCTCCAAGATGGAAGGCATTGTTAACCATATAGATAGCAACAGGTAAGGGAATTCCCAACATCAAGAAACAAGAAGAGGTGGAGACCCCCTGGAGAACATTGCTTGAGGGTGCATGACGTCAGTTTACAGTAAACCTTAGTTAAAATCAAATCCTGAAACCAAAACACCATTATCGATTTTAGCACCAGGCCAATCAGGGGCAATCAATACAATGTAACATCCTCAGCTGTCAGTGTGTAAATGTTCTCTGCACTGTCATGACTGGGGGACTAGTTTTCTTGTCATTAGTCTGCTAACACCTGATTCGGCGCAAGATTTAAATAAACCTGATTTCTCATCTCTGGGTGTGGATTGGATTTCACATACTGGGTAGAGAATCCATTTTTGGGACAATATCATCAGGAGATACAATTTGAAAATGAGTTAATTCTTTTAAAATGTAAGAAGAATTCCCCAAATGTTTTCTTATGTAATGGACAAAAATGTGGGTGTAATTTAATATACATCATAGAGTTAGTGTGGGTTTAGCAATTCACTGTCATTTCATTCTTAAATTTCTGCTTACATTTTCATAATATCTTATTCATAAAGCTGTCAAAAGATGTAAATTCTGTAGCTCTATTTTCCTAAGTATGCAGACTACTTTTTGCATACTTGAAGACAAGTGCAAACATGTCTGCTTTTCTTTGTGGCAGCAATGTAACTTGGACTATGGAAAGCATTGATAAAATCCCATTGTTCTCTTTCCCATAAATCTCATGGGTTCCTCCATAAGCATTCATCACAGCAGAGAAGTGATCAAAATTATCTTTTTCTACTGAAAACAGTTGATATAAATCTGATAGATAATTTGTATCTGTATTCATTTGTGGGTTTTTTAGTTGTTATAATCTTGAACGGAAATAGGATTTTAAAAAATAGGAAATAGGATTTTAAAAAGGAAACGAACATAAAGTATGACAAAATTTTCTATAGCAGAGAATAAGAAATACCTTTTCCATTCAGGATATCAAGTTGTTAATGGTGTAGTTTTGTCTTTTTTTTTTTTTTNTTTTTTTTTTTTTTTTTTTTTTAATTGGTTCCTGGGCATTACAGAAGTAACAATAACAATACAAACTCTGAATTATGAAATTCCCTTTTGTGTAAAAAATGCACAGCTTTTGCAACACTTATAACCCTAACAGAAATATTTTTAAAGATATTTACTTGCCCTGTAAGGGAGACTGATATTCAAAGGGATTTCTGAAGTTTCTGTATTGGTTAGGTATATTGAAGATCCTACCTGATATCCAACTTGCATCAGCAGTTACCTAAATATCTTTGACAGTCAATCCCAATTCCTTTACAGACCTGCATTCTCAGCATGGAATATAATTGAAGACTAATGCATTTCTCTGATGGTGGTTGTTCCACAGAAGTTATTTTCATTTAAATGAATAAAATGGAAAATATATTAATTAGTTCTAAATCAACAGTTAGTATCTGTCTGAATTTCAGAGTAAAAATATCATCAAGTGTATGTTTAAATTGACTTTAGGGAACTTCTTTCTTAAAGCTTTTCTGCATATATGTCACTGGCACTTATTTTACCAGGGATTAGACTGTTTTCCACTGCAGATACTGCGGCCATTTCAACATGTATTTTCCTAGCTAAAGCTTTTGATATACATAACACATGCGTCATGTTAAGATGCCTAAGGTTGTGGACGACAGGCAGGAGTTGCTAAGTGATCTTAGGAAAAAAAAAAAAAAGTAGAAAGTAATTCTCTATCTTGCTAGGGAATATTTTTTACTGTTAACTTGTATTTACCACTAAATCAGCTTCTGTAATGCTTGTTCCAATGACTCAATGTATCATTTGGACAGAGCTCCCAGTAGCATGCTAAATATACCCAGCTCTTCAATAGGACTTCTGAAATTTACTGTTCAGCCAGCTCGTGCTGTAACAAATTGCCAGCAGTGAGAACTGCATGTGTTACCAGAAGGTTAGCCAGACTTCGACTTCAGACTCTGCACTATGGATGTTATTGGCAAAGTGTGTTAAGGTCAAATGCTGTTCTTAAAACCATATTTCAAAATGTTGGTGATGATAGAGGTCTCTGAGGCATAGCTATACATCTGTACACTTAGAGCTAGGCAGCATGTTAGCAAGACAGGAACTGAAGAGGCAAGGTAAGTGCCACAGCACAAAATAGCTGTTGTAACAGGCTCAGAAAGTCTCTTCACTGCATTTAGTTTAAGTCTGGCATAACATTCTTATTTGTGCTTTGAATGACTTTGACAGAATCTTTTTACATTTAAGTGTGTGTGATTTAAAAAAAATTTAAGTTATTATTATGAATAAATGGAGGGTACTATTGTTGTTAATCACCCATTCTGATTTTATTGGAGGCAAATTAATTTATAAATAATTATGGCATATTNTAAATTTCATGTCCATGTCTTCCAATAAGGTAAATTAAGTTATTACTCTTTCCTTTTTCTCTTTTTTTCTTGAAGAAAACTTTAGGATTCGATCCATCCTTCCTGATCCAACATATAACAAAAATCAAAGTAAAACCTCCACATATTTTAACAAGAAACAAGTCCATCCAGTTCAAAAGTCATATTTCATTCATATATAAAAAAAGACAACAGTAACATATGAAATAGTAGGTGCTGTGTCACTTGAGGGCTTTTTATTACTTTCAAAATTCTGGATTTATTACAATTCTTTAATTTTAGCATGCATTGCACATCCCACAAAAGAAATATTACTGTGTTTCCACCCACTAGATCATGAGCAAGTACCTCAAAATCGTTTACTTCCATCAGAGACTGTAAGAGACAAGTTCTCATTCGTGAAGTATTGTATACAAATATATGACAGGATCAGCAGATTATAAAACCCAACATGGAACCTAAGAAATACTTGTGCACCCAGTAGCTGCATGCCCACGATCACTGACTTTTTAAAATCTTGATTGTTGCTCCTACATTAGGTAATGAAATAAAACATCTGGAAACACCAAGAGAGGCACAATTGTACCTTTTGGAAGGGGCAGAGATGCTAAGGATTGCAGTGAGGATTCCTACTTTTACCACAACATGTTCAAACCTTCAGCACTGGAAGAGCTAACAG
The DNA here is from genome assembly GCA_013401355.1 of Ceyx cyanopectus. Taxonomy (NCBI): domain Eukaryota; kingdom Metazoa; phylum Chordata; class Aves; order Coraciiformes; family Alcedinidae; genus Ceyx; species Ceyx cyanopectus. Next base: position 6,906 of record VYZU01018693.1, on the reverse strand, counting down.
CAAAAGAAATAAATCACCCAAAACTCTCAAGTACTGGGTACCAGTTTTTCTATCATGTGGCAGGATGGGGAAATGGGGAAAGGAAGTCATCAATCATTTTTTAAGCTGTTGAAAAAAGTATTTAATGAACAAACAGTTGCTCTATCTCATACTCTGCAAAGCTAATCAATTTTTCTCCCCAAAGATTTTATTTAAGGTTTTATTATGAATTAGTGATCACATATTGATTTAATTAAATTAATCTATCTTTGTTCACTGATCTGTCTTCACTGCTTATAAAGTGGTCAATGCTCCAGTTAAAATTTGCAATACATTTGCAATGGTAACCCTATTAATCAAAACAAACATTGTCTTCTGGTTTCACAGTCTTCAGATAGAAATTTAAGGCGTAGTTGTTTCTTCTATCATACAGAAACCTGATGAAACCAGTAATTGCTTCAGCTTCACTTCCCTATAGCTGAGCTACATAAATTCCCTTCTCTGTCAACTTTCTTTGTGGACTCTTCTCCCCCCACCAAAAATCTCCTTGGGAGGACCTGTTAGTTCCTGTGCTAAAATTATTCAAAGTACATTTAATTTTAGGACACTACATCATCATAATAACAGGGATCTTTTGTATACCTTCTGTTAGTAGTTAATCTTTACTACACAAGCAAGGGGAGCAAAAGCCAGAGGAAGAATAGGAGGCAGTGGAAGATCTCTTTCAAAACAACTAACAAAAGGATTTTTTTTTACTTTCTTTCTGAGCTAAAAGAACAAGNATTGGCAAAGTGTGTTAAGGTCAAATGCTGTTCTTAAAACCATATTTCAAAATGTTGGTGATGATAGAGGTCTCTGAGGCATAGCTATACATCTGTACACTTAGAGCTAGGCAGCATGTTAGCAAGACAGGAACTGAAGAGGCAAGGTAAGTGCCACAGCACAAAATAGCTGTTGTAACAGGCTCAGAAAGTCTCTTCACTGCATTTAGTTTAAGTCTGGCATAACATTCTTATTTGTGCTTTGAATGACTTTGACAGAATCTTTTTACATTTAAGTGTGTGTGATTTAAAAAAAATTTAAGTTATTATTATGAATAAATGGAGGGTACTATTGTTGTTAATCACCCATTCTGATTTTATTGGAGGCAAATTAATTTATAAATAATTATGGCATATTTCTGTAGCTGGCACTGCAGAAAGATAATCATATAAAGGTCTGAGACAATATTCAAATGGAGAAATATCCAGGTCAGTGGTCAGCACAAGTGTCTGAATATCTGTCCTTACAGAAATGTTTGGGCATTTGTGGCTGGTGACATTTTCTTTTTTCTTCCATATAATATCTTTTCCAATAAATGTTTACTGTCCACCTTTTGCTACATCTCTTTTGTTAAATTTCATGTCCATGTCTTCCAATAAGGTAAATTAAGTTATTACTCTTTCCTTTTTCTCTTTTTTTCTTGAAGAAAACTTTAGGATTCGATCCATCCTTCCTGATCCAACATATAACAAAAATCAAAGTAAAACCTCCACATATTTTAACAAGAAACAAGTCCATCCAGTTCAAAAGTCATATTTCATTCATATATAAAAAAAGACAACAGTAACATATGAAATAGTAGGTGCTGTGTCACTTGAGGGCTTTTTATTACTTTCAAAATTCTGGATTTATTACAATTCTTTAATTTTAGCATGCATTGCACATCCCACAAAAGAAATATTACTGTGTTTCCACCCACTAGATCATGAGCAAGTACCTCAAAATCGTTTACTTCCATCAGAGACTGTAAGAGACAAGTTCTCATTCGTGAAGTATTGTATACAAATATATGACAGGAATTGAATGCTGCAACATCTGCAGGAAAGCTATAAATTACTAGAAAATGTCCTTCTGAACACACATGAGAGAATAAAACCCATGTTGCTGTCCTCTTCTTCACGTGGAATAACTGTAGCTCTGTTGAACACACCTATACGTGTGCAACAGTTGAGAATACAGTGCAGTCATTCTATCAGAGACAAATTCAGCCTCCTTGGAAGGCCTGAATGTAGCTGATTCTTTGTATAAACTTTCAGTGGTTTTACAGCCATAATGTGAACAAGTATTAGCTGCTTCCCGTTATGCTGCCAATGCCAGTGATTCTAGAGGGAATACTCACAATTTGGAAGCATAAATATTGATGTATCTATTTTGTTCAGGAAAGAGTTTGGTTTGCCCACATTCCAAGGTGACTGATAAGGTGCCTGGTTGTGACTAACAAAGAAGCCTCTGAGTGCTACTGAGCTGCCACCCGTAATCACCTTCAAGAGTGATCAGACTTTTGTGGGTTAATCAGATCTACATCAGCTAAGAAGTCATTGCAGAATTCACCCAATATAATAAAATTGTAAGAAAACAACTTTTAGAGGCCCAAATTCAACATGCCAGTAACTTTGTATGTATGTGATATTTCACATTTTAAATTACTTGTAAAGTCCCATAGACTTAGAAAGCATTAAGGTTAGCCTGGTATATGTGGAGAAACAATGTGACAACACTGATTCTTATATCTATGCACATGTGATTATGTGGCAGGGCAGTGGCCTTTGCAAAGTGTGATAAGGGGCACTGAATAATTACATATTTTTATTAAATCAAATTGCCTTCTGTACCCTGTTCTCCAAAATGCTGCTTGTGACAACTGCACTTACTCCTTAGATAATGATGATTTAGTTGTTGGTTTTTGACCTTTGGTCATATTAGAACCATATTAAAATCATAAGGACTTCATTTATTTTATAGCAGTACAGAACTGACAGAAGATACCACAATTTGATTTAATA
>VYZU01018691.1:20549-57359 GCA_013401355.1 Ceyx cyanopectus | reverse complement strand
TTAATGCATAGTATTAAAAAAAAAAATTAAAACCTAAAACTAAGAGTTTAGTATTAAAAACCTGGAATCCCAAAACTGAAAAACAAACAAACAAAAAAACAAAAAAACAAACACAAAAACCCAACCAAAAACAAACCAACAAACAAAAAACCAAAAGCCAGAATCCAAACAAAGACTAAGAAAGACCTAAAACAACCAAAAAAACTAAATACAGGATCATAGTATGCACACTGTAACAACACAATAAACCAGAAAACCTAAATCCAAGAACAGAGACTTAAACCCCAAAAGGCAAAAGCCTTAAAAAATAAAAAAAACCTGAACTTTAGGGTTTATAGCAGAAGCTCAACCACGTTCACATCAGAAACACCCTTCTTGACTCTTTTCTTTTGATAGCCTGTAGAAAATCCAGCCTCGTGACTCACTCTGTCCATGAGCTGGGGAGTTGGTTGCTGGCAGGAGAAAGGAGCAGGAGCCTTCGTGTCCATCACGAGTCCCTGGCTGCACACAGAGCTTTTCACATCCGACACCGAAAGCAGAGACAGAAAGCCTGAAGCCTCTCCTCCCTTGGCCATCTTTATAGTTCTGGTGGTTTGGCCCCTCCCAGGGGATGGTGGGGAGGCTCCTGGGGGTCCCTGAGCCACAGCTGAGGGTGATATTGACCATCAGGTCTGCCCAGGTAATTGGCTACCAGGTGTACCCAGGGAACTGGCCACGCTACCAGGGGTAGGGGCCCGGTGGCCACCCCCCCAGTTCTGACCCTTAAACTAGCTGCTTTGGAACCAGAACTCCCTGCAATTTCCCATTTGGGGCCCCAAAACACCCCCAACATTCCCTTTGGGCCCCATTTTGGCCACGCCTCCACCCCCTTTTGGCCATTGCCCCAAATTTGGTCATTTTGGGGCCATTTTGGAGGTTAATTTTGTGATTTAAAAAAAATCTGTTTTACGGTTAAAAAAATCATTTTGTGGGGAAAAAAGTAATTTTAAGGTAATAAAGTCAATTTTTTGTTAAAAACTCCTAATTTTACAATTAAAACCCCACAATTTTATCATTACAAAATCTTTTGGGGTAAAAAAGTGCCAAATTTTGAAGGGAAAAGAAGGTCATTTTACATGTAAAAAAAAATATTTAGGTTAAAAAAACTCTTTTTATTTTAAAAAATAATGCTAAAAAAACCATGGTGAAAACTCCTCATTGTCTGATTAAAAAAAGTACACATTACAATTTAAAAAAACCCACAAGATTTTCAGTAATTTTCTGCTCAAATCACACTTTTAATCCTCAAGACCTACACATTTTACAGCAAAACCACACATTTTAGTGCTAAACCCACGTATTTTTAGGCAAAAACCACAATTTTTAGGGCAAAAAAAGTACACATTTTAGGCAAAATCATGCGACTGAAACACAATCAAACATTTTTTCAGCAAATAAATACAAGTTTTACACAAACATTTCACACTTTCAGGCAAGACCACACATCTTTAGGGAAAAGATACACATTTTTAGTCAATACCATACATTTTTAAGCAAAATTACACGTTTTCAGGCAAAAAATACACATTATTAGTCAGAAACACAAATTTTTGGGCAAAACCACCCATTTTATTGGTAAAAAACCCTATATTTTAATTTCCTACCATCATTTTAACCCCCTTACGGTCCCGCCCCTTCCCAGCTCTCCCAGGGGCCGGGCTCCACCCCTCTCGGGCCGCTCCCATTGACCGCGCCCGGCCCTCGGAAGCTCCGCCCCCCCCTCGGGGCTCTATTCCGGAGGCCACGCCCCCTCCCCCCTCCCGCGGTACGCAGCACGGCCCCCGAGGCGCAGCCGGCCCCCGGGTAGAGCCCCGTCTCGCCCCGCGGGTTGTCACAGGCGGCAGCGCAGGAGCACCGCGTAACCTCGGAAAGCCATCAGCGAGCGGCTCGTGACAGTGGTGACGTCACGAGGGCCGCGGTGACGTCCGAAAACGGGTCGGTCTTCAGCGCGACACCTCCCCACCTCTCCCCGCCAAGCTCCGATAAAGACGTGGCGGCGACGCCGTTGCTACGTAGACCGGGGAGAGAGTCGCGCGTCGCCACGGCAACCACGCGCGGGGCGGGGGGCGCGGCGCGCTGGCGGAGCCAATAGGAAGAGGCGGAGGAGGCCACGCCCCCTCACGCCACACACGCGCCCCTCCCCGTTCCCAGAGCTACGCGACACGCGCCCCTCGCGCCCCCCACACCATCCCCGCGCTCGCCCATCCCCTCCCCGTGCTCCCCAATCGACTCCCAGTGTGCCTCTCGGTGCCCCCTAGTCCATTCCCTCTGGTTCACGCTGGTCAGAGGGGCTCCAGTCAGGGCTCCTCTGGTGCCACATCGATGGTCATCGCTCCTCCACCCCTCTCTATCGTTCCCAGAGGCCAGACAAGCACGGCGACCAGAGCGGCCGTCTCGATGGTGTCCCCGGACCTCCTGCCGTCTCCGACCCCCATGCTGCGCATGCATGAAAAGCACAAATCACGTTATTTAACGTTCATAGCTGCTTTTACGGTTAATTTGTCCTCTGAATGTTGGTGTTCACTACTCCGCACAGTGGTGGAAGCCCCGCTCACCTTCTCCCGGGGTGCAGTCTCTGCTCCGCTCTAGGCTGATGCTGGCCCACCCCCTGCCGCCCCGTCCAGCGGCAGAATTGCACTTCAAAGGCCTGAACATGCTCCTAGCACAAGGGGCATCTCGTCCCACCTCCAGTAAGAGAAGCATTTATTTATGCTGAAACCTCCAAACGCGAAGCCGCTGCTGGACTGATATTAAGCATTTAAGGACACAACCCCCCCACTCAGTCTGCCCACTGGGGGACTAGGCTTGCTCATGCAAATCATATCCAGCAAATTCACTCCCAGGTTTTGCAAACATTAAGAAAAATTGTGCGTTTTGGGGGAGTTGACGACGTTAATGTTCAGATACCTTGTTCCGCTACTTTTACTCCCGGTTATTAACTCTTCTGAAGGAGGGTTGATTGTATCAGTCCGAGATCCAAAACTCAGCCAGCAGTCAGTCTTATCTTCACCTCACCTGAGCATTGCACCTGCAATAAAATAACGGCTCAGCATAAGAAAGGGTCTATATAACTCTGAGTGGATAAAAATAGCATGTGGATAATATAATGTTTTTACTTATATATTCGTGATATATACCCGATAGCTTCCAACTCTGCAGATTCAGAAGGCTAAGAACAAAAATTAAAAGCACCATTTCCCTTAAATTTGCACCAAAAAATAAAGAAACCCCATCAATGGCTTAAAGTCATTTCTAAGCACACTAAAGGAAAAGAATTTACACTTTTACTTCAGTTGTATCTTCTAATGTATATGCAACAAATATACGACTGCAGAGTAAAAGGATGATTTAAATAACAGAATCACAGAGTGGTAGAGGTTTGGAAGGACTGCTGTACGTCATATAGTCCAACCCCCATGCCAAAGCAGATTCATCTAGAGCAGGTTGTGCAGGATCGTCTTCACACCTATATTTCACATGTAACCCATACATTCTCTTTCTAGCAATGCTTAAATTGGAGAAATCCTACTGTCTTCAGAAATACAGCCTTCTCATTTGTTCCAGCTTCTTGTCATATAGTTATCACAAACAGTAGTTCTGTCCGTGTTCAAAACTCATTTCTCTGGTCCAGAAAAGGCAGTTGTATGTCACCAGGTCATAACCCTGGACTGAAAGATTACAAGAAGACCTTAGATCCTTGGTGACAGTAAAGCACGTAACAAATCTTGCCCCAGCGCTCACCAGTTCTACCCATCTCGGGCCAAGAACAGTCCCTGGGCTTTGGCAAGATCTGCCAACGCAGTTCTAGGCTCACAATAACGTGCCCTCCGCGCTGGATGTCAGCGGTGGGTGATTCTAATGACCTCTTGTTCACGTTGTCTGTGCTTTGCTAGGAAGGCTGTCAAGTTGTTAAGGCATTACTGACGTGGTTGTTTCAACCTACTTTGTTCCTATCAGCACGTGAGGCCGTATTTAACATGCCTCTAAATTTGGAGTAATTTTCATACAGCACAGATAGAAAACTATAAAGTATGAGCAGTGAATTTCAAGTGCTTTCACACAGATGGCAATGAAGTGTGAAATACTATTCCATTTTCCCACACTCAGATAAGAAAGTATAATTGTCAAATATACTGCAAATTTTCCTCTGAGGAAAAAGAAAAATGCAAAAAATTTAGAAACCAGTGCCAAATGGAGCTCTGCAACCTCCATTTTGTTATACAGACATACTTACTGTGAGCCAGTGGGTTGATTCACTGGAATGTGCTGCTCCAAACCACTGTATTTTGCAATCTTACTGCCATCTTATGCCATTTTTTGTCACTGCACAACCCATGACATAAAAATTGATGAAGACGTGCTTTATCACATATCGTTTCTCCTTTTAGAAGTGTTTGTCATCCATCGGTTCATTATCGTCCGGCCCTCTTTTCTGCACACCCGATTCTGCAAGAAAATATTGAACACTGAATTCTCTTTGTAGTTGAAGAGAATCGAGAGCCTCCAGCACCTTTGGGGATCATGTTAGAAAGGCTAATAACAAGCTCTCCCCTTCAGAAACTATTTCTTCAGTTGCTCATTCCTTTTCAGACATGTAGCTTAATTCTCATTTGCACCGATTCACTCCGTGTTTCCCACTCCACTACTGTGAAGGGACTACAAAGTACATGAAGATTTTCCTTCTGTAAAACAGGTACCTCTAAATAGTAAAAACAGATTCATAGCATACATTATGCACACAAAAATAACATCCAAAAATTGCTAATTTCAACTGCATCAAATGACAGAACACCAAAATGAGTGACACACAAGTAAAAAAAATATTTAGTGAACTTTGCTTCTAAAAAGGCTGGGGTTTTTTTCCTCTCAAAAAACTACTATAAATGTCATTTTGGACTTCTACGGGTGTCGTCTTTCTTGAATCCCACATAAAATTTCCAGTTTATGGGTAAAGGAACACTGCTGGGTAACTACATGAAAATCCAACCTAAACTCTGAGGAGTTAAAGTGGGTTTTCTCCTTTTCTGGTCCCATCAATTAAAATATTTTCCACTAGCCAAGATATTCCCCAGCACTATCTGCAAAAAACATCCCATTTTAGTTCTGCTCTACACACTGGTGATTAGAGTTTAGTAAAGAGAGTATTTTGTGGTTAAGATATTTGAGCAAATAGGTTCATTTCTCTCCCACTCAGTTTTGGATTTGTTCGTATTTTGTTGTGCTGATGACAATTAAGAGAACTTAGGTTTACAACACAGACAATGCAAACAAGCCTTCACAGAAAATTCTGCAATCACATTTTATGCCACATAAACTCTGTTTTCATAAAATGCATTGACTTCAATCGTTCCCAGCTATTGTAGTCCCAAAGCACAATGCTGCAAGACAACTCACATTTGTATTGATTTACAATAACTCATTTTAAACACACTTCAGTGATCACTCTCAGTGACAATGCAATCAAATGAGAGCTGCAATGTATTTCCTGGTTTGGCTTCTAACGCTGGAACAATTCCTGCATCTCAATAATACATTCACAGGACAATCAACTAATGCAGTAGGACCCTACCATCTGAAAGCAGATTTATCTTCTTCTGTGCTTAGTTTCCTGAGAGACTAGTATTACTCAAAAAAAAAAAAAAAAAAAAAAGAGACAAATTAATATGATGTTCTCCACTCTTAGACGTCATTTGGCCTCTGACACAACCTTCTGCTCTGTGGCATATTCCAGCGAGGGGGAATCTGAACAGTTACAAATTGACACTTCCTGCTTCCTTGCAAGAAGAAAGAGTGCAGGGTCTAACCTTGAAAACTTCCAGAACACGCCAGATTGGTATAAACAGAACCATATGTTTAATCTTGCAATTATGTATTTCCTTAATATGTGTGTAACTCCCCATGGTCTGTATTTTTAAACTTAAGATAACTGATTCAGCATTTCAGGTGCAAAACAGAGTCGTTACTGCAAAAAGGGATATTAGAGCCATAGTCAAGGTCATTAAAAATATTGGTGCTTTTTTTTTATCTTTTCCCAAATATAAACCTAGTAAATAAAGATCTTATTATTACGAAAAGTGGAAGAGTAAATACAGAGAAAAACAGCATGGAATAGCAAGGCCAAACTTTTTGTAACTGATAACACCGGTCTCCTGAAAACAGCAGGGAACTACAGTTAGCAGACGAGAAGTTCAGCTAATATTAAAAAATTACCAAAAAAAAATATTTTTTTTTTTTTTTGTGGTATCATAGAATGTTCTGGGTTGGATGGGACCTTTAAGTCATCTAATCCAAAACTCCCTGGAGCAAGCAGGGACATCTTCAACTAGATCAGATTGCTCATAACCCCATCCTACCTGACACTGAATGTTTCCAGGGATGGGGCAACTATCTCCTCACTGGGCAACCTGTTCCAGTGTTTCACCAGCCCCATTGTAAAAAAAATCTTTTTATCTAGTTTAAATCCACCTTCCTTTGTTTAAAGCCATTATCCCTTGCATTGCTACATTCCCTGATAAAAAAGTCTGTCTCTATCTTTCCTGTAAGATCCCTTAAAGAACTGAAAGACAACAACAAAGTCTTCCCTTTGAAGCCTTCTCTTCTCTGGGCCGAGCAACACCAGCTCACTCAGCCTGATATGCTACATATGATATATTTTTATGTGCTGAGGGAACAGAGATTATTCATAGGGGAATTCAACTTCAGATTAGGTCCACAGACAATGTACTATAGAGACTTACAAGAAAACAACTTGAGAGCTTAGCTTCAATAGCAAGCAAACGCATACTCTAAAGATGATGCATTTGTAAAGCTGGAGTGTATTCTACACATCCCTAGGCATGCATAAAGTGTCAATGGAAATTCTAGGTGAAAAAAAAAACCAAAACACCACAGTAAAGAGAGAAACAAAGAAATCATTCTATTGTACTTTAAACAATATGGTTTGCTTTTTGGAGAACAAACAAACCCAACCAAGTCTTTTTCTACGTATCTTTGAAGGCTTTTGAATCGATCTTGATTATTCGTTATTTTACATGTTTAGAAATGTTAGTCCCTCGGGGTTACTAACTACAATACCAGTCTACTCCACTTCACAGCTACTTCACAACTGTTTAAAAGTTTCTCTACGTATCTGTCACCTCTACTTCTGAATTAAACTCTTCTCAGTGGTGACCAGTGACAAGACAAAATGGATACAGATTAAAACACATTAAACTCCGCACAAATGTAACAAAACATTTTTAGTGCCAGCGTGGTCAGATGCTGTCACAGGTTGCCCAGAGAGGTTCTGGAGTCTCCATCCTTTGAAATACTCAAAAATGAACCAGATAAGGTCCAGCTTATCTGCTCTGGCCAACCCTTTGTGGACCAAGGGCTGGACTGCATCTCAAGACATGTCCCCCCAGCCCAAGCATTCTGTGAATTTCAGAGAGGCTGAACAGAACGCCTTTCCCGTTGTTCCCACGAAAAGGCAGCACTAGCAAGACTCAGACAGCAGTTATTGGCGAAGCCAAGGCATATGCTTCAAAGCCCCTCTGCAGAGAGCCAGCAGCATTCCCACTGGGTTTTTAATGACCCCTGCCACCGCGGGGGGACGTGCCCTGGCGAAACAACATCATCCCCCAGCAACTACGGCCCTTTCCCCAGCACTTCTCCTCACACTCCCAGGTTGCTCCACACCTTCAGACGCCAGAAAATAAAAACCCAAAACCAAACAACAACATGAAAATAGGTCCAAAAGGGCAGAAACCGCGCAGCTTTTCCTGCGACGATGCTCACCAAGGTCGCTCCTGCCACGGCTGCGGTCCCGCCCTGCCCTCCTGTCCGCCCTGCCCTCCTGTCCGCCCTGCCCTCCTGTCCGTCCTGCCCTCCTTTCCGCCGCCGCCGGACGCGCCGGGGCTCGGTCACTGTCATGGCGGTCCCGCGCGGTGGCTAGTGGAGGGACTTCCGCCTCGCTACCTGTCATGGCGGGACGGAGCCTCGGTCTGGCGATCGCGTGGCAACTGCGCCGCGGCCGAATGACGGGATAGGGTGTCACGTGAGCGCCTCCCAGGGTGCAGCGGGAGCGCGTTGGTTGCCATGGCGCCGCGAGGGGTCTCGTCCTCCATGGCACCACCCCCCGCCCGCGTCTTCGCCGAGCTCGTCGCGGCCCAGGCCCAGGCCCTGACCCCGACCCCGACTCTGGCCCCGGTCCCGGCGGAACGGACCTCCGGGCGGGAGGTGCATGTGAGCGGCAGCGCGGAGCTCAGCGCCGGCCCGGACCGGGCGCGGGTATCGCTGCGGATCGGCAGCCGGAAAGAGGCGGCCGCGGCGGCGCGGAGCAGCGTGTCCCGCCGGCTGGAGTACATCGCCCAGAGTGCCCGGCACCGCGGCGTCCTGGTGAGAGCCGCTGGTGGCGGCGGAGCGGGGCGGTGTTCTGCGACGCCGGACTCTGGGCTCTGTTCGGGGCGGTTCCCCTCAGCTACGGGGTCCCGACCACCGGGGCTTCCCCGACCTCGCTCGGCGGTCTGCGGACCGAGGTCTTTCCCGCTGTCGGCGGGAGCAAGGGCGGCCCGGCTGGGGCCGCGCTGAGGGGAAAGGCGCGGGGTGATGAGTGAAGCGCAGCGTGCGCGTCCCGGCCGGCGGGACGGGGAACGGACTATGCCGCTCTCGGTCCCTGCCTCGGGAATGCCCTGGGCGCCGAGGCTCTGCTGTGAGCGCCGGTCTGTCCTTGGGAGGGCGCAGCTTTGCCATCCTCAGCAGGAAAGGTGGGATGTCGCCACTCGGCATCTCCGACGGGTTGCTTGTTTTGAGCGTGAAAGCCACCTTGCTTCGACGGTTTCAGCTGCTCCTGGAATACAGCAGCCTTATGTGGTAAAAGTGGTCATACAGCAACATAACCCGTATAGGTGTTTCATTGTCAGTATAACTACGTGATTACCGTAGCTTAGCGACAGATGCCTACAGAGCTTTTCCGTCTCTTTTATTCTCATTTCACTTGAGAGTTATGGAAAAAAAAAGTGAGATGTGGTCAAGATAGCTGAAGTGACAGAAGCCACTTGTGGGCTCAAAAGTTCTTTTACCATAATAAGTTTTTTGGCCTCAGGAAGTCATTTTATCACAAGGAAAGTAAAAGCTTGTATTTACACTGTAAACGCTTCGGTGGTGTATTTTTTCTAGCAATTGTGATGATAATGTTTTGGGATTTTATAAAACACTTTTAGACACCTGTGACTCCTAAAAAACAGAACACAGCTGATCTTCGAGGGAACGATTGCTTTTGAAAGTTAGTTACTCCTGAAGTTCCCCGGGAAGTTTGTGCCTTTTTAGTGTATTCTCAAATGACCTGGAGAAAAGGCAGATCACACAGAGTTTGAGATCAACACCAAATCATTCAATGTACTAAAAATGAAAGCATTTCAGGAGGGTTTCATGATACTGCATGATGTTATAGGGGGATTGGGCATTAGTAAGGGCAAAGTAAAAGAGTTACTTGGCCCAAACAGTGAGATGCCGTCAGTGAAACGGCATCACCGCATCACGGTGTTGCATGCAGTTAAAGCGCTGACTACAACTTCACTCCCCAACCAAAGCCAGCATTTACTGTTTTCTTTAAAACTGATAGTGATGCGATCTCTTTTTCTACAGATAGGAAGCTAGATAAGGGTTTTGTTCAGGAATGCAGATTTAGGAGAAGGTGATGCACTGGAAACGTGGATGCTGCTGTGGACTGGGTATGGGATCCTGCTCTTCTCATTGTTTTCCCTTATATACAGCTGGGTGCGCATCAGTCACAGGGTTCCATTGCCATCAGAATGACTTGTTCAGTCAGAAACAGTGTATGGGACTACAGGTTGAAGGCAGTCAGTTTCTGTTAAGTGAGTTAACAGGAGCTGAAAGGCTGGTGGGTTTTCAGAGGAGTGGGAGAATATAAGGCAACTCATGGTGCATTCGTTTTTATGAGTGGAGAAAATGATGTTTTGTGTTCACCACCATGGTGAGCTATCAGATCATGGGGTGTTTTTCATCCTGGCTGCAATTAAATAGCTCCCAAGAACATGGATAGGTTAGAAAAGATAGTTGGAGATATATACCCTACAGTAAATATCAATAACTGACTTCCAATTTTGCTATGAGCCTGAGGGAATGCGGATAGCATGGAGCATTCCACACGTGGTGGGTGGCACACAGAAGGAGGAGGCAGGATGTTAGGTAAGTGCTTCAGAGGGGCTGTGCTACCCCAGGCTGGGACAAATAATAGCCAAATAAAGTATGACCTGGACAAACAAAGTGTTATATTTGGGTATGCGCAGTCAGATTCCGAGCTGTAATGGCAGAAGGTAAGCAATGGCAGTGTAACCTAGGTGGAGAAGGGACTGACTGAGCAGTGTGAGAGCATTCTGTGGCTATTATCATAACCTGACAGTCTTCTTTTGCTGCTTCAGAGATGCCATGCAATGGAGAACAGCAATGTTAGTTCTTTCCACTTTAAGGGACTGTGAAACACTGCTGAAATTGTGGGTTTTGAAGTGTTAGCAAGTATTAGCTCTAGGGAACTCAGAGAAAAACAACGTGGAGTTTTTTGGTGTGTGGTTTGTTTTTTTTTCCAGAGTAGTTCCCTGTGGTATAATTTTTAGTGCTTTGTTCCATCCAATTTTAAATCGCTCCACAGCTGAAGCTTTTATTTGCCATGTAGCTTTTCTACTAACAACTCTCACTGCTGGCAATTTGTTCTTGACTGCATTTGCTAACATCAGTTGTAGCTAACACCCTTCTAGACCACTGTAAAATTAATCTCTTCACAATCTCCATACTGTTTTAGTTGTGGCAAGCTTATCTAAGGCTTCTTTCAAAATTAGCTGGCTATTCTAAACATTTGATTTTTAATTAATCCATGGAACAGTTTAGTTAACCCTTGTTGTTACAGTAGGAAGTCTGTGAGCTCAGAAGTGCATGACCTTTGTTAGCAGCAGGAGCTTGCATTAGCAGCTCATCAGGATGCCTGGGGGGCAGCACCTAATTTCCATATATATTTACACAGGATTTTAATCAGAAATAGATTCATAGAGTAGCATTTATTTATAGAGTGCTGTAAGCATATGCAGCGCTTCAGAGCACAGAATCTGCTTTGAAGGCTGCAGGGAAAGTAAAATCAATGGGGAAACAAATCTCTATTACTCAGCCCAGCTGCTCAAAAGTTAGGGGTTTTTTCGCCTCTTTCTCCAGAGCAAATTGATTTTATATTTACCACCTAGAATTTATTTGGGGAGTGATGTGGAGATGACAGTTGTATTCTTTAATCACCGTATCTAACAACCTGGCAACCTTGTTTAAAAATGGCAGTGATCATATTTGTGGTATCGGTCAGAGTGCTAATTAACAAAACAAATCAACCAGCTCACAAATTGTATCCAGTGGGCTTTGGCTTAGAGATACATCTGGGATATATCCTTGGATATATGTGCAATAATTCTCCGTGTTTCAGACCTGTTATTTAGGAATCACAGTTACGGATGCATATCAGTCAGTGGAAAAAAAGATTGACATCTTGTTCACTCAGTTACAAAATCTTCCATTTTCAATTTATCCTCGAATAAGAAATGTAGAGACTTGTGCAAGGCATCACCTTTTTTAGAATAATGCATATTTTAAGAAGTATCCCACTGTAATTATCCTTACATTTGCTGAGTACAAATCTGATTTTTACCTTCCTTAAAAAATGTTACATATCCTTCTGTTGCTTCTTGCATGGACTTACACGAAACAGCAGAATCTTCTCCTTTTTTTTTTCCACCTTTTTTTTTTTTTTTTAAGGTGGTTTTTCTGTCCATCTAATGCCAGACAAACCAGACAGAGTGAGGGGATAAGAGACAAGATCACAGATACCCGACGCCTGGCTGGGCTGTGTGCTCGCTGCAGGTGCCTATCAGCCTTAACTGTCTGGGGACACCACGATAGATGGATTGTTAGGAGACAGGAGCATCCCTCAAGACTCTCATTACCCATTTATTTAGTACCAAGAACAAAAATGCTACGTTCAGGTGGAAAAAGTTAATTCTTTTGGTTAAGTATCTTTATTTTTCATAATGTAACATTTTATTGGCTATAGCAGTGCAAATGCACAAGTGCATTTTAAGAGACATTTCTGTCTCCAGATTATTATATGTATTACCACAATTATCACCACAGCTCATTACCACAGTGCAGAGCATTTCCAACCTACAGACACTTTCCCCTGCTAAGGCTGGTCTTGTGCTTCATGAAGAAATCTCAGTGTTTTCTTACCTCAGTAACCAGAAGCAGAACACATAACTCTACCTTGCAGAGAAAGGCTTTTCTCAGGCTGTGCTGTCATAGTTGTTTCCTGAAGTGTACTTTTGCTGGCTCACCCCTTTAGGTTTCTTTTCTCTGTTCTGTAAATAGCAGTGGTGTCATGAGGGTGGACTTGATGGTCCTGTGGAGAAGATACTGTTCAGAAGTAGCAGATAGGCAGGGTAAAGGGCTATATATTATTTTGTTAAAAAGAAGGAAAGTAAAAGGCAAAGCACAGTTCCAGGCACGATACTGTAAGATCAGTGTGATGTTGACTTGTCTTTTTAATTGTTGTTTTTAGAGTACCTGCAGCAGTGATGGTTTGTGTCACTGCTGGCTCAGAAATTATATAAGCAGAATGCAAGTGTAATTCTGTTAAGAATTGTTCAATGGCTTCTGGAATAATTCTCGTATAATGACATATCGCTTTAGTTCTCCTACAGTAATTCGTGGCCCACAGATTTAGAAAATTGAGAAACTTATTCCAGATGCAGTTTTCTCTCAGTCACAGGAAACATTTTTCCTGAGGCAATTTCAATTAAATGAATAGTTCCTCAGCCAAAATGTGACCCGTAGACATAAGCAGTAGGAAAAAAAAAAAAACACTTTTGCTTTCGGTGTAGTTGAAGTCTTAATTCCAATTTAAAATTCTGTCATCACCTGCCTGTCTTTTCAGTATCTGTCAACACTCTCCCAAACAGGGAAAAAGTATCCAACGGAAACTGTATCACAGGAGGCCACCTCGTTACAAATTTAGCAATAATTCCTGCCATTTATCTTCAATAACAGACACAGCTACTGTGAAACCTGCTGGGATAAAAACTAGCTGTGAGGGAAATCTTGTAATGGGTGGCACAAAATGATCTTTCATTCCGATCGCATTGATCTTGCAATGGTGCCCGGATCCACAGGATGGCACTGTCCTGAAACACAACAAATTCCATCACTAGACTTCATCCGTTCGGCAGGGAAGAGAATGTCTCTTAAGAAGGATTAAGGAGCTGAAACAAGGGGAAACTAATGCACTTTTTTTTTTTTAATCTATATTTACTCTGAAGCTTTATTACAGCATAGTTATTTTTGTAAAATATGAGTTGTAGAAGGAAGCTTTTCTTTGTGGTTATTTCTGTAAAATCTATGGAAAAAAAACCCTTGTCAAAATTAATGGATTCTGCCATAAATAGTCAGATTTGCTCCATTTTGTAAATTACATGGATTATTGGTGCCGTACTGACTTGAACACTCTTTAGCAAACCACAGCCAACCAGCTGCCAAAGTACCTCTAAACCTGTGACTGCAAAAGGGGAAATTTATTTCGTAGGGACTGACTGGCCCTGCTCTTACCCTCACTGGAAGTGATTTTCCAGAAACAGGACTCTTGTGGTTGGATTTGAGCACTGACAGTTGATCATAACATTGAAATTTCAAAAGTTGTTTCTTGTAGGCTGCTATGCAATGGTAATTACAAAGCTAATTTCCAT
Source organism: Ceyx cyanopectus (assembly GCA_013401355.1). Taxonomy (NCBI): domain Eukaryota; kingdom Metazoa; phylum Chordata; class Aves; order Coraciiformes; family Alcedinidae; genus Ceyx; species Ceyx cyanopectus. Next base: position 43,551 of record VYZU01018691.1, on the reverse strand, counting down.
ATGATATTTTAAAAGGGAAGTGCTTCTCATTATTGATGTCATTTATATAAAGTTATGCATGCATGCTGCACAATAATCCTGAAGATTTGAGCCTCTTCTGACACGAGGATCTTTTGAAATGTGTCAACACTGAAAGCAAATACTGTTTTCCTATGCAAATAAATGTAGCAAGTAAAACTTCTTCAGTAATTGGAAGGCTTAGTATCTGCTTCCTACTGTTAAATGCAAAGTTATGTTTACAATTAAATTGTAAATTGAGCTTGGTTTTTTTTGTTGTCGGTTTGGGTTTTTTTGGTGTGTTATAGTATTATTACAAGAAGTTGGTAATTCCAAACAGTTACCAGAGAGGGAAGAGGCTAAAAGAAATGCCATCGTTAGACCACTGGCAAGCTGGTCAAATCTTTGGATCTATCTGGAGTTATTCTGTATCTTAGTTCAGTATCTTACAGGATTTGCTAGTGCTCTGTGCAGCCACTGAATTAATTAACTGTGCTGTTAATGCAGTGTCACTGGTGAGACAGCCATTCTGCCACAATACCCAGTGCTCATTCATTGTTCAGGTAACCTTGCTACAAGTCATTACTATTCAAATACCTTAAAATAGGGGCCTGAAAAGCACTTATCATACGCTAACTTTCTGGAAACAACTGACGTCTAGTTTTTGATCAAGGTGAATTTATAGTTACACTCTGATACACACAATTTCTTGCTAGCAGTCACTCTTAAGACCTGATTTTTCTGTTTGGATGAGTAGAGATGAAATTATGTTATAGACCTACTGTATAATTTGCTTTAAGTGATGTCAGTAAGTCTTTAACATCCAGCTAGTTTTTAACTGAAGAGATTTTGCACAGAGAATTCCTGATTTCTGTTGCTAAGTAATAATCCAAAACAGTTCAACTTTTACAGGACACAATGTACATATGCTTCCAACAGATGCTTAATTTCTGTCTTTGTAGATTATACTCTTGTATTTTATTCTAGGAAGAAAATATGACTGTAACTGAGGATTTTAGTAGAGCAGAAAATACTTACCAAATGGAAGCAGAGGTATGTATTCAGCCTAAACAATAATAATTATTATTAATAATAACAACAACAACAACAACAACAATAATAATAATAATAATAATAATAATAATAATAATAATAATAATAATAATAATAATAGCACTGCACTGGGAAGTGAAGATGTTTAGTTCCAGCAAAGAGTTTGGGACCCAGGATTTCTGATCACTGCTTCCTTCCTGTCAACAGTGCTCTGCCTCAGAAAAAGGCTGGCTTCTACCTGGAAAGTCACCACCTGGCTGGCACTTCCTGGCCAGGAGGTCTGTAGGGCTCTGGATCCAGGGCTGATCGTGATGCCTGCTTTGTAGTGCTTGGGAAAGCGCCTTAATTCCCAGTGCATCTGTACTTAATGCTTTGTATCGCCACAGCCAGCTATATGTTTGCTTATATTGGTTTTAATCCAAATCTGAAGTGCCCAGTTCTCTGTAAGTGCTGGGGTGAATCTCTCCAGCCAACAAAAGAGTTTTGAGCCCCTTGCAAGTTGGACTGCTCTAGGCTTTGTTTAGTCTCATACTTTAGGTTTCTTAAACCTAATGCATGGGAATAAAATGTAATTGTTCTTCCTGGACAAGGTCTTCCACATAATTTTTCTTGAGCTTCTACATAATTAACTTTCAGTAGTCTAAAAAGGGAAGAAACCGGATGCATCTAGTTCTGTGTCCCAAAGAGCACATTTCATTGTTCAGATTGTCTGCATAGCAAGGATGCCATTCCTCCTCAGGAAATAGCACATTTTAATCCTCCATTTTAAAACATTTTATGATCTTTGTTCTGTTGCAAACCTAAAGATAGTTTCTAGGACTAAGTGTTCTAAGTAAATAATAAATGTTGGAGTTATATACAGGATTAGTATATTTAGATAGTTTTTACACTTCTGGCTTTATGCTGACTTCAATACAAGTGTTGAATGTTGAATCCCCAGATGAAGGACTCTACATTATCCTTGTTGAACTTCATTAAATTTGCCCTTGTCCAGCTCTCCACTCTGTCCAGATCCTGCTAAATGGCAGCACAGCCTTCTGGTGCGTCAGCCACTCTTCCCACTTTCACATCATCAGCAAACGTGCTGAGGGTCATTCTGTCCCTTTGTCCAGGTCACTGATGATGATGTTGAATAAGTCTGGACCCAGGAGTGACCCCTGGGGGGACCACCACTAGTTACAGGTCACCAGCTGGACTCTGCACCACTGATCACAACCCTCTGAGCAATGTTGTTCGGCCAGTTCTTAACCCATCTCACTATCCTTCTTCTAACCCACACTTCCTGAGCTTACCCATAAAGATGTTAGTGTCAAAAGCTTTGCTGAAGTCAAGATAGACAACATGCCCTGCAGTCCCTGCATCTACAGTCACACCATCACAGAAGCCTATTGGATTAGTCAGACGTGATTTCCCTTTGGTAAATCCATGCTGGCTGCTCTTTCTAACCTTATTTTCTTCCATATGCTGTGATACAATCTCAGAATGAGCAGCTCCATCACCTTTCCAGGGATGGAGCTGAGCTGACTGGTCTGTAATTTCCAGGGGTTTCCTTTGTGTCCTTTTTGAAGGCTGGAATGACATTGGCTTTCCTCCAGTCATTGGGAACCACTCCCATTCTCCATGATCCATGATGAGAATCTCCATGTGTCTCAGTAATTGCAATGAGATCAGGGCCCTGCGAGCAAACACAGATCTCCAGTTCCTCCTGTTCGTTGCCAGGCTGCGTGAAGTGGTGTATAAGCATTTCAGAGAGGAGGCTGAGTGTATAGTTTCCCACCTCTGGGGGATGGAGGACCTCATGGGTCTCAGTTGTTACTTGTGTGCTGTCTGTTCGTTCCCAGGTCTCTATTATATTCAGCGATTTTGAAAAAATGCAAAACATTTGCAATCTACTGGTTGAAAAGTTGGGAACCTCTGTTGCTATCAGTCCACCCCATTTCTACCATACGCCAGAAGCTGTGGACACCCTGCGGTAAGTTCTCACTCATGCCACAAATTTTACAGCCTCCATTAACCATGAATATGAGTACATGATTTATAATGTTTATATGTTAAACTTTATGTTCAAAGATTTCATTGGGTTTTTTTTTAAATTATAACTTATAAATTAATGCCGTTGAGCCTGGAAGGTACAGCTTGTTCTTTCTGCAATATCCCTGTGCAAAAGCAGAATGTAAGAAAAAAACTGATACCCGTTGGATGTATAATCTACTGTAAATATTAGGTCAACAGAATTTGACTTCGGTTACATCACCAAGTGTAGAATTAATTTGTTATTATTCATGAAGCTACAAGTGTGTTACCAGATGTTGGTAATTCTAAGTATCCTTGCCAATTCCCATAACTCTTAGCTGCTGACATCACATGAAAAGAACTAGGTTCGGTGCTCACTCAACATTGAAACATGAGTCTCATGGTCTTGATATTTTAGGTGTTAACTAAAATAACCAAAAATAACTATGTAATGTAAACTAATCAAAGTCCTGCTTCTCCCATTAGCATTGCAGGGGCAGAGGAAAGTTTGATCTTGGTTTGGATTTCTAAAGAAAAGACTTGTGCCTGGTGCAAGAAGCAAGCTCCAAGTAGCTGCTGCTAGCAGTTCTAGAGATGCCAGAAGTGTAGCTCAGAGGTGTCTGGAAATCAGGCCCATGAGGTTAAACACGTGCCAGTGATGCCACTGTGCCACCCAGCTGCGCACAGCAAGGGTTGAAGTCTTGCTCTGCACCACACAGCAGGGATCCCTGCAGCATGCAGGGGTTAGAAATGCTTGATCAATGCTGATGAGGATGCTGACATTTTCCCTGCACGCTCCCCCCTCAGGCTGCTAAACTGTCCCCCAGAAGCTGAGGGAAGGTGCTGTGCCCTATGCAGTTACAAAAAACAAAAATACGTGCTCGTCAGGAATACCTGTATATCAGTTGGCCTTGCTTGTTTTTGTGCTGCCTTTGTACCCTCAGCCGTCAGGTGTGCGTTGCTGCTGTTGGAAACACACGGCGGAAAGCTCAAGAAGTCTGTCGACTCTTTGGCCAGTCGTTGGGAAAACCTCTATTAATAAGAGAAGAAGAAACAAAAGAATGGGGAGGCCACGTAGACAGTCATCTGTCGAGCTCCTCAGAATCACTGACTCTGCAGGAGAGAATCCAGAATGCTACTGCTTACGCTTCTTGTAGAGTGTTTGCTGTGTTTGAGATAAAGGGGAAAGAAAACAGAAGAAACAAGTTGCTCTAGAAACTTGCAAATCCTACACATTTTCACATTTTTTAAAATAAATCTTATTTTTATGCTTTCTTGATTTTTTTGTTGTGCTTTTATTACAGTAGCAAGTAAAAAGAGGACATTAAGAATGAGGTTTGTGTAGCCATCTGAAGTAGAATGTTTCTTAACGTACCTGTCCAGGTGCAAAAAGTAGATTAATTCATCCTTTATGTGTATCATGTGAAAGCAGCACAATGCAGCTGTTGTAGAGAGAGCATTCAAGTATTACAGGATTTACTTACTTACTACAGCCCTCCCCAGAAATATTTCGGTTCCCATTGGCCATTATTTAGCTCTAGCCCCTAAAAGTAAGGTTATTATTAATTCTGAAAGTACATTTCTTAATGACTTCCTTTCTTCGCCTCCCACCTGTAAAAAAAGGCAAGATATTTGATGTCTAAAGCTGTGGAACATCTGGCTGAAACCAGACAGAAACTCTTCCAAATCTGGAAGGAAATCAATTCCCATCCCAAGTCATGGTAAAATGAACTTGCAGTGTGTTTGCTTCTAAAAAAAATTGTCTGTTCCAACACAAAACATGCTTGGAAATTGTTTATTTTGTTACAGGGGAAAAAAAAAATAAATTGAGAGTTTTATCCTGATGTCTATTTGTTCGAGTTTAAAAAGCAAGTACAAACACTTAGGTACTTCAGTCATGAGGATAGATTTTTTTCAACCATGGCTGCATAATGTATTTTGATCCATCGTATCCACTGAAATAGGTTTCCATATCAGGGTGATGGACCTGAGAAAATAATATTTTAAGTTGAATTAGCAGTAAGTACAAACTGATACTGAAAAGAATCGTTAAAATGACTACAGTTAACATTTTGAAAACTCCCTATTAGTTTTTAAATACATAATGTACATAGAGGCGAATTCACTGGGATTTTCCATATGCCTTAATGTATGACATCAGAGCAGTGGCTTTCACAAAGTACTCTACAAATGTTGAATGTATCATGAGATACACTGTGCCAGATCTACACTGGCACTGACATTTTAAAGTCAGCACTGTTTCTTATTGAAGTGGTTGACACTCCCTTGTTACTGGTAGAACTTTTTTTTTTTTTTTTTTTTCCATCTGGATCGGTTACCTAAGCCAATTAGGCAGCAGGAACAGTAAGTAAGCAGTCGGGGAAATACTGAAGTCACAAGTTGATGACCTTAGGTACCACAATGTCCATCTTAAAAGCCTACAGTGAGCAGGTTGGAACACATCTAAGGATTTTCTCATCAGTCTCAACTCTTCAGGAAATTACTCTGCTCTTAGGCTGCAGGACGGGCTGAGTGAAGGCAACCCACAGACCTTTGAGTTTGAGGTCTAGGCATGACTAATTCAGCTAAACAGCTTTCAAATACCTGGTTTTGTGAGCTTGTCACCATCAGTTCCCCTAATAATCCATTGAGAGAATGAGCCTGTCATGCAAGTGAATAAAGCAATCTGCTATCTTAAAGGCTGTTTTGCACAAGGTAAATGCTTCTCCCCATAGACTATAAAGGTAACTGAAGTTGAGGCAGCTGACTGAAAATAATGAAAGGTGCATTTTTTAGACATGTAAGTCAGAGTGGTCAGAACCCAGTTTTAAATACTTCGGATACATCTCTGGCACAGCATAGCTCTTGCTTCTAAGTTCAGTCATGTTAGACATTTTATATTACAATCCATGGCTAAAACAGAAACAAGGACTGAACTAAGGCGTGTCCCACATAAAAGAGGTAATGGTGTCACACTGTTTGGTGCCAGTGACTGAGCGGGGTCCTTGATCAGCAGTGGCACAGTTTCAAGACAGAGCATGGAGCTCCTTCAGGCCAAGCCTAATTTACACAATTGCTCTGGAGGATTCTCCTGAAAGGCAAAGGATGCCCATTTGAATCTCCTGTTTGACTAGACCAAGCATCTCTGGTGAGATGAATGGTTCAGGCACCTGCTGTTTCTTCAAACACGGGTACTGCCACTAGCTGCTTCTGACATGGCGGCGTCCCCCACAGCACCAGGTGGCTGGCGTAAGGCCGCGGGCACTGCCTGCAGGACCAGGCCTCAGCTCCCCACTGACTCGCTGGGAATCAGGAGCAACCTGCATAAGCCTCAGACCAAAAGCTGCCAAGACCACGATGCACCAAACAGAACATTTGGCTCCCAGAGAGTTCTGCAGTTAAGAAGGGAGACATTATTCAGTCTGGGCAGCAACTGAGCAGGAGCTTTTTGAACTGCACGTTTTTCAGAGTGGAACTGAAAAACCAATATACTTCGCTATATACAGCAGAAACAGATTAAATGACTCATCCAACTTTGATAGGTCAATGAAATCCTAAAAGAAAATTCCAGGTTTGCAACAGCCTGTACATAACGGAAGTCAAGTTGCTAAAACACTTCTAAAACTAGGCAGGTTAATACTCCCAAGTACCTGGGTTTGGTCATTTATAATCTCCCAAAAACATATCCTTGGAAGTACAGCAGTAGTTTGCTTAACTGCTTTCTCTACTACTTTTCCTAACTTTGCAAAACAGTATCTATTAAGTCAAAACTCAGCCAACTTGTAAACATACAGGATAAAAGGTTGCAATTGAGTGAAAAATAAATATTACCTTTAATCCCATAATAACTGTTATCTCTTCCTCAGGAATGTAAGCTGTAGATTTGCCAAACCCATTTACTTTGTTAATTAGAATTCGATAGTGAGGCGTATCTTTTAGATCCTGTAAAAATAGAAGAAAAATAAATAGTCTCAAAGGGATGTGATGACTAAAGATTACATTATATAATCAGTTCACTCTCACTAGACTTATGGAACCTAAACTCACTCCATATATACATACTGCAAGTTCATTTTTATGATCTTACCAACGTCAGTTTGGAAAATTAAATATAAAGCAATCAAAACTGTAATACATTAAGTTATTTGCATATCTGAAACACATTTTAAGAGTAAAGATTTGAATCACACTTTTTTTTTCCCCAGAGATCTCGCAAGAAATATGAATTAGAATATCCCTGCTTTTTGTATATAGGTCCCATAACAATTTTAGTCACCCGTCTTCATAAGTAACCACAGAGAACCCAGAGAGAAAGACACTAATTCAGAACATAATACCACCTCTGTCAGTCTTGGTCCTGATCCTAGATAGAACTAAGGCAACTTATATATATATATTCCAGCCAAGAAAGCAGAAGTCTGGCTTACTGTTACTTTTAAAGTGCCTGTGAAAACAAATCATGGGCCTGGGGCTCACTGGGCTCACTTCAATTCATCAACATTCCTGCCCAAATCCAAACACAAAAAAAGTGATAAATACAGACAGATAACTGGAGCTTATGAAGCCCTTAGTATTGATCAATGTGACAGGCAGTGGCCTCTGCTCAGCAATTCAGTAAAGAGCTGAAAGTCAGAGAAAGGAAGAAAAGTTGGGCTGAAAACCCAGCTAATGTTTATAGGGGATTTGCAAGGACCAAGCTCAGTAGCTGTCTTGTAAAGGTCAGAAGGCATTTTGCATAGCTAATGCATATAACATGATAGGCAAAGGTAAATGAAGAAACCCCAAAAGACATAAAAACATAAACCATATGTCATCATTACTGAAATTAAAACACCACAAATACCCCAAAGTCACTGTGAGTACAGAAAAGGAATCAGAACACCTGATGGGAAATTCACGAGTGTTCAGTTGGTGACAACAATGCTGAGAAGGATAAAAGGAAAGAAAGAAAGGAGGCAGGTGTCTTAGAAGCCAAAGATGAGTGGCAGGTGGATAAAATTGCAGTAGGGAAGGAACAAAATGCACAAAATATGACTGAATTTCTGTGCTGCCAGCTGAACATGAATTCTCTGCTACGGGCAGTTTCTCCTTTTTCTCATTTTCAGTCCTGTTTGACTTCCTGCCATTTAAGCAGCGTGTCAGCGGCCAACCCACAGAACATGCAGCACTCTATTATCAGACCAGCACTGTCAACACAGATTTAGCATCCAGTTTTCAAATACAGCAAGGACTCGGGCTAGAGAATTTCAAAAGCTTCAAGAATCGTAACAAAAATACATTCTTAAATAAATTTACATTCCAAGTATCCAGATTCCCCCCCCTCCCCAAAAAAACCTGCTTTCTAACTGAAACTGATTAAACACAAAGGATTACTTGCTTTTCTTAGGTGCAGTGAAGATGTAACCAATTATAGATGATCTGATAAAAGATTTAACAGCTTCTCCACTTTAGTAACACACCACAAGAAATCCATGAAAACTTTGTATGTTGATACTGCTACTTTATATACATCGCTGTGTGCTGAAAGGGAGTCATTTTAATCTGAGACTTGCCCAGAAAAGCCTGACCAGTGAAGCTTAACCAATCTGTGGTGCAAAAGCAAAGCTCTAGTGAGACAGTAGCTCAGAAGAGGAGGCATTGCTCAGCTGCACAGGTGGCAAGAAACTGTAAATCTTTTCCACGAGCAGGAAGTCTGTCTGTGTTTCTGAGGGGATTTTTAACCTCTGATATTGTCTGTATGTATTAAGAAAGTAGGAGTTCAATACATTCACACCTGTTTCTCTGGCAGGTGCTCGTGGTGTAGCCATCCTTCTGGAGTGTTGGCTTTTGCATCCCATCCAACAATGACTCCTGAATAGCCAAGTCTTTTGTGAACTATTACCTGTCCCACACTGAACTGAATATACTCTGGCTTTGGACTGCGAACATGAGTCGATTCTAATTTAACAGAGAAAGAAACTTAGAAAGAGTAAGCATTTGATTGAGCATATTCAACATTTAAAAAGAAATTCCTCAGGTTTCTACCAGAAAAAAAAAAAAAAAGACAAAAAAAAAAGACAAAATTACAATTAAATTAATAGGTGAAGTAAACAAGGGAACAGGTACTTTATATTTGCTCCCAAAAATACTACCATGATATTTGACAAAGCATCATCAACTACAGAAGGCATTTCTTGTATGCCTTTGATATTACATGGGAGGTCTTAACAGAGCTTTGAAAAGCATAAACCTGTATACATTGACAACTACTTCAGCCTTTCATACAATATTTTACAGTGCTTACACATGCCAACTGATTTTGCCATTAGTTTTTTTTTCATTTTAGGTATCAGAATTCTTCTACTCAGTCTGAATGCAGGGAACATTTTTTCCAGAAGCAGACTGATCAACTCTTTATTTTATTTCTTTTATGAAGCTCACCTAAATCAGTTCATTTGAATCAAAGGAAAGCTATGCCATGTTTCATTCATCAGTACAAAATAAGCACTCTCAGATCTCTTCAACAAAATAGGTACCTACATCTACTATACACAACATGGGGTGAAAAGGACTTGGATTTTACATTTTCTGTTTTGCTTACTGAACGTTATCGATAATGTTTAGAGAGAAGGAAAAAAAACCACTACTGTTTCCAAAGTAAGTAGAAAAATCCACTACAGAAGACTTTATAGATAGATTACAATATCACAGGCAAAATCCAAAAGGACTGAAAAGATTTTCATACCTGCAAAATGAAAATGGTTTTCTGCCTCACTGTCGCCACTTCTGGTTTTCTTTTCTCCAATGTACCAACTCCTAAAATGTAAAATGAATGGCCCAATATTCAAGTCATTTCTTTAGAAACTGATTACTGTCTTAAGCATTTGCCTTAATAGAAGGATTCTACAAAGCCTTTGATATACAATTCTTCACAATTTGAAGCCCCGATGAGAGTTTTACATTAAAACCACTTTTAAGGAATACACAAAACAAAGGTATTTGTTCCAACAGGAAAGAGTATAAATCTAATTTCTTCAGATATGTAACTCTACAATTGCATCAGAATTTTTATATCAGAGGAAACCCATTTATTTTATATGGTTGAGCAAATATTATTCTTAACTCTTAACAGTGATTCTTCAATATCTTTTATAAAATTGTTAACTAATCTTTAACAATTTAACACTCGTATGGACAAGGTATGTTATAATGAGTCCCATCTTCAGGCTACAGTAAGGATAGCTTTTCTCCGCTCTAGGTTGTATTTAATCTTAATTTGAAGGGTGGGGGCTAGAGACAGCTTTAGAAAGTTTTAATCATGTTTTTCATTGCTACCGTGAAAAAAGTAAAAAACAAAACAAAACACAACCCACAACAATCAGAACATTTACTGGAAAGGATCTTTCAAATAATCCTTCTGCTGGCAATGTTACAGAAGCAGTCTAAGAAAAGATGTATTTGGGTTAATGTTTTCCATTTATACCAATCAGCAACCTGTTGGTGCTAAAGAACTATAGGTTGTCCTACTCTCTTTTATGGTGTTCATCACCTTCCCTCTTTCAGTTTTACTCCCGTCACCCTGCCTGGAAGAAGGTTCCACAACTGTGTGAACAATGCTTTTTTTAAGTCTTGGCTTAAGCTTAAATCTGTAAGAAGATTTAAGGTTGACAAATACCTTTTAACAGAAACAGGACTGGGCAAATATCCTGACTTACCATACTGCATTGTTGAAAACAATAGTTAATATAGTTGGTTTTGGAAGGTCTGAAATGTTACTGTATTTTTTGGATAACCACTTTGTCATATTTTATTTGGAAGACACAAGCAGCTTCAACTATATTCATGATGAACCTAAGAAAAGCAGTTTCCCTTTCCACTCATACACCATTCCCCTCAGTTTTCCTGGGACAAAACTAAGTCCAAACCTTCCACAGTTCAGAAGCCTTGTCACTCTTGGTTACTGTACACGGATCAATAATAAAAAGATCTCTGAAAGTCCAGACAAGATAAAACCTTTGGGGTACTGCTACCGTACAATAAATAAATCTCACAAAAAAAAAAAACCTTTAACCTCCTTGAACAATTAGAATGGTATATATATATATAAAATGATATAATTCTCCTTTTTCTAGACCACTTTATTGGCACTTGTCCAATAATCAAGTTTTCCCTTCTTCCTAAACCCAGAGATTTCCCATCTTTCTCCCATTTTCTAATTCGATTTCAAGCTTTCTTGAGCTGCCACATACATCCCAGGTGGTAGGTTATGATTCTACAAACTTGTAGCTGCTTGCAGTCATTCATAGACTGTATTAATATACATTAATACCTGCAGTCATTTACATTTAGTTTTGCACGGGGCTCAAATTGCACATTCGTGGAGAATAAATGCACAAGGTTTTCTTAAAACTGGTATAAAGGTGAAAATCATTTTCAACAAGCAAATGAGAAACATTTCCTCTTTGTTACTTATTTCACCCCTACAGCATATTTCTGTTAAGAAGGGAAATTGATTCTTAAGTGTAGACAGGATAGAACATCCTACCTTGTCTTGGATAGCCACAGCTTTAAACGATCCGCCCACGCATCCAGACTCAAGCAAGATTTTGTAAAGCTGCTCCAAGAGGCAATTAACCTTTAGTAGTAAAAATTATTATCACATTGTTTTAAAAACCTTCTCTAGTATTTATATATACTTAATTTTTTTTAATATTCAAACTTTAAGGCTTCACCTCTGTAGAAAACAGGGAAAAAAAGAGTGCATGACCAGGAACAAGTTCTTCTCAAGATCAGTGTCAAGACTGCAAATGACTATTCTTTCAATCATCAGCTCTACCAGTAAACCCTGGGTACATTTTGGAAAATGCCATTTTTCATGACAGAGTTCCATGCTTTCTGTACTCAGAGAACAGGATTTGCTAAATTGCACCAGATTCTGCCATTTCAACTGTTGCTTGAGAATAGTGAGCATGAGACATTTCTAAAATGGTGCGCATAAGCAAAAGACTATTACAAAATTACCTACAAATTTTTGCATAAATCTAAATAGTTATTAGTTGATTTATGCTATGCTGAAAGCTGGGTCCTTGTGTGCAAAGCCATACTTAATTCATTTTTTCCATCAGGTCAATCTGTGTTCTTGTCAGTACATGACTTCTTAATTCATACACAGAATGGCACTATTTACAGAATTCTAGCATTATGACTACCTGAAGTAATTAACTCTCAATGAATTTGTGTTGGTTAAGACTCAATACTGAGTCACACTATGCAAAAAAAAATAAATCCATTTTAACAGTGAGTGTCAAAAGGTAATGGAAAGTTAGAAATGGTCTTACTAATCCCTTATTTTTTCCTTTTTAATGGGATGTCACCTACAGTGGCATATATCGGAACATCCAAAAGTGAATGAGATTAAGGCACAGCCATGCACTCATGCAGATTATACACAGATTTTTATGTGAAAAGGACAATGATCATTATTCAAATTTTGAAGGACTTCATTAAACAACAACAATAGAGTCACATTAAAACATAAAAATGTCTGAAGGTTGATTTGAATGTTGCCTTTGCATAGGAATGGCCAATGTGTCCCACCCACACCAACTTCCCGGGACAAAACATCACTGGGGATGAGAAAGAGAACTCTGCTGCAAAGAAATACAGTAGGGAAGGAGAGACTTACAACCTTTCTGTTATTTGTATGCGCTGAGCAGAATCGGTTCCATACCACTGGGATATGAAATACTGTGCAGGAAGTGCTGACAGCAGCATGCAGATCTGCAGAGCTGCAGCTGCACTGATGTGAGGCATTGCAACAGGGGGCTTCTCCAGACACTTCCCTGCTCTCTACTCTGAAAAGAGGAGTAAAAATAAAAAAGCAGAGACAAATAATGTATCTGACAGATTTTCTAGCTGCGTAGAACATAAAAGTTTCCTTCAGATTCTTTTGTTGGTTCACAAGATAATATACAATGTGTACACACACATTTCAGTTAGAGCCAGAGCACACCAAAATTAGGCCAAACAGCATTACATTGGAGTGTACTTATAAAAACTAATAGGATATTAAAGTAGACAGCTTCACAAAGACCTGGTTAAGAGTTATACAACTATCTCTTTCATCTGTCAATAGAAAAAAAAACAAACCAGGAAGTTGTGTGGTTGTCCAATTTGCACTAAAAAGCCATTCTCCGTGAACAAAATCCACTGCACTGCTTTACCATCTAATTAAGTTTATTAAACATGTCTGACATATCAGATTGATGGCCTCAAGAAAAATCTATTTGAATTCAGTGATTAGTGCACATATTACAAAGCTAAGAGGTTTTTCTTTCAGCTCGAAGGCGCACATAACATCATACCAAGATGGTAACAACACGTGCCAACAGTTCCACCACTGGAACAGCAAAGACTTTGGCATCACCATTCATCCCACTGGCACCTGCCACACCTTACCAAAGCATTAAGATATTTACGACTCTTCCCTCCTTCCTCATCAAATTAAGATATCCACTTTCAGCTGATGAGCACACTGACATCCTTTTTACATCTGTGAGGGACTTTCAAATGAGAACGAAGAGTTGCTGAAATCTGAGACTTGTAGCTGTTCCACAAGCTTTCTCAAAGTGCACAGGTTTACTGCAACATTCAGAATTACCTACGTTCCTCTCATGAGTCTCCAGTAGCAACTGTTACTGCTAATATACCCTTTATTAGAGTACTCGGCTGAAACAAATTGAGGTGCTTCCAGTTCCTGCTATCCTGACTTACATCATTTACAAAATAATTAGAGCTACACAGAGGGACAATCATCTCCCTGCTCCTCCTTGCCACACTACTTCTAATACAAGCCACCAATATTGTAAGGAACATGAAAACATCTGCACGAGTTATGAAGTTAGCAGAAACTGTATTTTTCACTTCTGCATTACCTGCTTTAGAGCCAATAGCAAAGAAGCATCAATTAATTTTAGAAATTATCAGTAGTTGCACGTCTAGAGTGCTTGATAACCCACGTATATTGCGGGGGATGGAGTAAGTCACATACCAGTTCAACAGAATAACCCTGGGGAGCGATAGCGTTTTTCCCACAGCATGTGTACAACATGACAGGTCTTCCTCCTGTTTCTCAAAGCAGATCTTGAGCAGACAGAAAGACTGTGTATAGCGAGCGGACAGAGCCTTCGCCAAAGCAGGGACCTCACGGAAACAAAATACTTTGGGGCATGTTCTGAAGTACCCGAAAAACCTGTGCCCGTACCCGGGCTGGGAGCCGAGCGCACCCGCCGAGCAGCAGCTCCCCAGTCCCGCCAACGCCCATCACAGCCGGGGGAAACCGCCGGGCCCCCGGCCGATAATTCTGCCAATGGGCCAACAGCACGAACGGCTTGATCTCGGCGGGCAAGTGAGGCGGTGGGATAGGCTGACCCACAAATCTCTCGCCCTTGACCACCGGCCCTCAGCGCGGCCTCTTGAGGGGAGCCGGCCCAGCGCCGCCCCGCGACCCTCCCTTCCCTCGCGTCCTCCCGTACGGCCCCCAGCGCTGGCAGCTCCTCACCGGGCACAGGCAGCTCCTCACCGGGCACAAGCAGCTCCTCACCGGGCGTCGCGTTCCTCCGCAGCTCCAGGCGGCAGCTGGCTGCCCCGCTCGGCTGGGCTGGGCTGGGCGGTGAGGGGCTGAGCTCCCAGGCGGGGGCGGGGCGGGAAATGCCGGCAGGTAGCGGCCCTTGGGCACCTCGTGTGGCTGAGGGCAGCGGCGGGAAGAGGGCAGCGGCGGGAAGAGGGCAGCGGCGGGAAGGGGGCAGCGGCGGGAAGGGGGCAGCGGCGGGAAGGGGGCAGCGGCGGGAAGAGGCCGCTCGCGGCTTCTTGCCCTCCCCGGCGAAAGCGTTTTCATGCTTAAACTGGATCTAGGCCGGTGAAAGCGGCGCCTGACGCCCCGGTCAGGGTTTCAGGCTGGGAATTATTCGGGTTATCCCACTTTTTCCCAGACTGGCCGTTGTCTTTCTCTTGCACGGAGCGGCTCCCGCGGTGCAGCAGATCAGGATTTCTCATTCGCAAAATGCAACAAAACAAGCACCGGGAGGGCCTTTGCACCCTTACCCGCGCGGTTTAAAGCGACAGACAGACTTTCTTTTAGGTTAATCACAGGTAAGTTATATTTGCAATTTCCTTATTTAAGTCGTTTTCCTATGGAAAGTTGGGGAAGGGTCTTCAACCTGCTATGAATAGAGGCCAAGGGGAAGTTCTCTGGGGTGAAGTTTACACACAAGGCGTTGTATTTTAGCAGCGGCGGGGAAGCCACTCTCTCAGCCCGCTCTCGCCACGCTGACGGTGTTTCACAGAGCCCTGCCTGGTGCTCCCTGGCCGGGTCGCGTCACAGAGGGATTAAGGCGTAGCTGGCAGAAGGCTCATGCGGTGGTTTCGACAGCAGCCCCCCGGAGCCTCCCCTCGGGGCCTGCGGCCGCTGAGCCTCCGCACGGCGCTGGAAGCCGTGTAATGAGTCTCCTCTTTGTCAGGGATGTCTTTGGTGTCAATGCAACAGCGATCAGATGTATTGATGACACCCCAAACACGGTGGGAACAAAGGGGGTTAGACTCAAAACCGCAAATGACGCCGAGCAGTTAAAGGAATGGGAACATCGGAGACATCAGGGGAAATTCAGCAGTGCAGAGGAGAGGAAATGTTCCTCTCTTCTCGCTTACTGAGCACGTCTCGGTAAAGGCCAACACAGTAAAGAAAAAAAGGCTTTTTTCTTTAAAAAATGAAATGTCTAAAAAAATATAAAAACAGAAACCAACCAAACAAAAAACCCCAGAAAATGTTCTCGAACCATACCTCATTCAACAACATGGCTTACTCTTCGTTGTGTCTTCAGTAGCATATCCATAGTTAAACTTCTCCAGTGAAAAAAAAATAAATCAGAAAGTACTTTTTCCTGTAGACACATGCTAAAAGCAAAAAGTCATCTCTGAAATAATTTGAAAAATGTAGGAACTACACCATGTGATGATACAGACTGAAATATCCTGCTTTCTGTTGTGCATAACATCAACAGCGTATAGCACAAGCAGGGGCCCAATGCACTATGGTATTAGACAACTAACAAGTCATTATACCTCTTCATTAACAGGACCCATAATGATAGAACAAGGAGCAATGGTAGCACTACGAGCCAGTAGATTCAGATTAGATATAAGGAAGAAATTATTAGGAGGTTGGTGAAATACTGGCACAGGTTGCCCAGAGAGGTGGTAGAAGCAGCCTCATCCCTGGAAACATTCAAGGTCAGGGTGGATGAGACTGAGCAATCTGATTGTGTTAGCAATGTCCCTGTTCAAGGAAGGGGGATTGGACTAGATGACCTTTAAAGGTCTCCAACCCAAACCATTCTATGATTTTGCAGATGGAGAAAACAGTGTTGTTTCTCCTACACTGTTAGAGCAGAGGGGCAGTGTCACCTTTCAAGCAGAGCATATTGTTGGCTGAACCGTTTAGTGTGTTTCTTGGGCTGAACTGAATTGGTCTTGGGCAGTGGTTTTGAGCCCATGAAACATAATGAAGTACAATATCAGGAGGCTTACATGCAGCATTCTGGGGCATGCAGTCAAACAAGGCTAATCCATTCTTCTCATACATAAAGCACTTTGAATCCCTGTGCCTCAGCTAGGCTGGAAGCTAAAGAATTAAAAAGAAACAACCAACATTCAGTCTATGTTAGGTCTTTCTAAACAGAAATACCAGATGTTTTTTAAGCCCAAGGCTTTCACTATCATTATGTCCATCAATAACTTTTAAGTTCTGTGCAGCTGAATTTCATGGTTAAAACAGATACATTTGCATACCGCAGCACATACCAGACATTGTGTAGCTTCTTAAACCGACTTTTCTCCCCCCCAGAGGCATACACAACACACCCCCTGCAGACACAGCAAGGCACTGATGGCAGAGCTGCTTCTGCCTTGAGCAGACTGAGACTGAGCTCTGACTTCTGCAGAAGACCACAAACAGGGACTGTAAGGAACCTGAAAGTGAGGGCAGCTTCAGTCTCTGCTGAGACGGGTCATGCATGCTAGGAGGCAAAACCACCAGTTATAAAAACGATTGTATCCCCTTGCCCACAGACATTTGGCTCCCAGACTCTTGGTCTTGGATGGGACAGCTGTAATGCTGCTATACTACAATCTCTTTGAGGAAATAAAATTCCTTAAAGGATGTGTAGTTCCTAAAGGTTTTGATTTCTTGGAATACTGGGGGGGGGGGGGGGGGGGGGGAAAATTTTTTTTTTTTTGGTTTTTTNAAGATTACTTTTTTGAGGATCTTTCAAACAGCTGAGAGGAGAATGGCACATATCCAGAGCTACCATCCATTTAGATTGCTCCAAAGTGGGGAAAGTCTCAGATTTAGGAAACTGATCCTTAAAGAACTGCATAATTTTTTTGTTGCATGTGTAAATTTCTTACGGTTTCCACCATGGTGCTTCTTCATGCAGAAGCGTGAACTTCCAGTGTATAGAACCACCAAACCTCTTCGAGTTGGTAAGACCAGGCAGATTGTCACAGGGCTGTGAAACAACAGCAATTGCCAAGCTGTAAAAAACTAGAGTTAAGTTTTCTAGCCTGTAAAAATTCAAAACATCCTCTTTTGTGAAGACAAAGAGTTCTCCATAAACCTGATAAAACCAAATCACATACACAGAGGGAAACTGAAATTCTCAGCAGGTCTGTGAAAGCTGGATAAGGGACCGGTTACCCAGCCAGCAGCATTTTTGCCATGGGTCTTCCCTGACAATAACAGTCCCCCAAGGAGGCGAGATGAGGCTTAACAGGGACTCAAGGGCACCAAGACAAGTGCAAAAATAAGGAACAAATCTCACAAAAAGGTTCCTATGAATGCAAGTTTGTAAAAAGGCTACAGACAATGAGACACAGGCTGAAGTGTTTTCTTGGAATGTTTCTAAGATGAGAGGAAAATTGCAACTTGATAAATTAGCATGAAAAAAATAAATCCAAACCTGTCCATAGGACAATTTCAGATGATCAACCTTAAGACAGAGGTCTTCAAAAAGACACCTGTCATTCAAGTGAGGAGTGAATAGAAACACAATTATGTTTTAAGTATTCTGTATAAATTTACACACACACGATTTATTTTTTTTTCAAAACAGAAAAAAAAGATAAGCTGCTTAAGACTCTTTACGTAACAGAACTAAAACCCTGGACCCAGTGTGGCATTCCTTTTAGAAGAACAAACCTCTTACTACAGTACTGTCATCCTGAAGATGTATCTACAACTACCATCTGCAGTACTGAACAGAAACAGCAGTGCATTCCATTTTCAGAATTCTAAAATTATTTAGAACATGTCAGTTACTGGAAGTCACACAGATACATGAGACAAGGGATGTTTTCCCTCGTATGCTAAAACAAGTCTTGCTTTTGCCAGACTCCATGGTGGACAAGTCTGGAGAGTTCCAGGGAACTCCCATGAGTTCTGCTGTGACCGCTCACACTGCCGTGGCTCAGCAGCACACACACCTACAGCTGCGGCTGGAGGAGTTTCTTCTCTCACTCCCTTGTGAGTTCAAGTAAGGTCCATAAGCAATTACCATGGCATTAACAAAGCAGTTAAAAGGTGAAATTTAACAGAATCCACAGGTGCAGTATTTAAAATACCAAATATTTCTTTTATCTTGTATCTACTGAGCAGAAACATGTAGACACAAAACAAACCAACCCCACATTGTTGTGAAGAAACACCCTGTTATTACTTTTCTGTGGGGCAACTGGACTGGTGATCAGTACTCTACATGCAGGGAGGCAGGGGCTCTCTTTTAGCTATTTGTAGCTTCTTCTGGAGTTGATGGAAGCAGAGTTCCCAAAGGCTGAATGTAGCTCTGGCACAAACAGCTGTCACCTGAACAAAGGCTTCTCTTCGATGAGGGGTAACCCGTTGTATCTGAGAAGTGAGCTAAGAGGACTGGTGACACTCACTGCCGGCTGCTGATGCCTCTATATTGCCTCCAGAAACACAGGTTTTAGTAAAACCTCACTCAAAACAGCACCATTTTGACCTCTATCATGCAGTGCTTTGGTTTAAATTCTGTCTGTTCCCATTAACACACTAAACCACAGTACCCTGGAATACGGTACAGCAGGTATGTGAGGAATAAGAACAATAAGAACAATCTTATTTTAGGCTGTTTTCAAAACCGCATAAGCAATTATCCCATAACATACTAAATTACTACATGGAAACACACCGTTGGACAGCTTAGAAAAACATGTTTTCTATTTATTTAAAAATAAGTTTGTAGTTACTACATTTCAGTGACAGTAATTCTTACACATACATTCTAGTTTGTATAAAAGAATTCAAAGTATTATGCATCAAAACTAACATAGAAAGTGTCCACGTAACAGTAAAGAAATTTCCAATCCGTATGTACAAAAAGAAAGGGCACTGTTATCCTGGTGAGATACTTCAGGTTATAACATGATCATCCAGATTTCTTGAAGGAAAAAAAAAAACAAACCCTCAATAAAGCTAAAGAATTATAGCTTCCAAAACTGTTACTCATTACATACAACAGATTTGTGTTTTACATAATTCTGTACAAAATAAGTGTAATTTTTAATCTGCAAATGTGTCAGTTTCAGAATTAACCTTACTAGGTCATTTCCTTCAAGTTGAGCTCCATTCTATACATATTTAAACATTATGACAATTTATTTCACGCAGGATCATTATCCAGTTGTCTGCCACACTTCTGCAGTTTCAGTATGGTCCAAAAATGTAACTTCTGTATGGTCTCAGTGTGTTAGCAAACCAGCAAATGCAGTTGTAGCACAAAATGGCACAAGTATCACTCTGGCATGTGCACATGGTAGGTACTTTTATTTCTTTCTATTCCCAATTTGTATGACCTCGTTCTTTGTTCTTTCAGGGTAGAAATTCATAGTATAATGCTACCTTCCCTCCCTAAAATGTATTGTTTGAAGTGAATTTCCTGATGTCTTTATCTGCATTAAAAAGGATCCAAATGACTATTTGTCTCACTACTTACCTCCTAAAAGCTAAATTTATTCACCTTTATTTTATTGCAGCATATAAGGTTTCACTCTAGAGTGCCCCAATGCTGTTATAACCTTGGGAAAAGGGGAGATAAAAAAAAAAAGGTCAGTCACCTTTTTTCTGCAATTTCAGATGTCTCTTAGTCTGTCTTTCCTGGCGTATTTCCTCCTCAAACAGTGTCAAGGTGAGATGGTGAACTCCACTTTAAAAGCAGCAGGGATGCAGAGAGCAGAGGTTAGGTGTAGTTCAAAAGCTCCTTGTGATGTCAGGGGCACAAGCAGAACGTCTGCAAGCTGTATCCTGACTCAAAACCAAGGAACTGCTGCTGCTGGAAACACCCTTCAGGCTGTGGCAGTTGTATGAACTTTAACACCCTTTGCCTATGAACAAGCATGTATATACTGTAATTTACAGCAGGTAACTAACAGCCCTTTTATCAGTTGAATATCTAGGTCCCCTGGGAAACCAATCTGTTACAAGAACTTCAGGGATAAAAGAAAATATATTACATACTATTTTAAACAGTTGTCTTCAGTAGGCAGTAAACAAAAGATGAGCTTTTGCTGTTTCTAGGTGAGGTTTTAAAGCCTCTACCTTTTGTATCACAGCACTGTCACAGAGTTGTATTTAAATTGTTAAACATTCAACTCTCTTAAAAAACAACCAAAAAAAAGGCAAAAAGAAAAACCTCTGAAAAACTACTTAGAAAATTCTACTTTAGAGATAACATAAAGGACTTGGGACACAATGTAATTATTACAGTACAGCTGTATCTTGACTGACCAGCAGTATGTTAACATTCCATCTGCAAGATTTGCATGCTTCAAATGAAATGCAAATGTTGATCAAGTGAGCTTAACAACTTCTCACCTCCCATCTCCTGTAAAAGTACAGGGTGCAAGGGTCCCATCCAGCTAAGCCTGTTGCTTTTATAGAACCATTTAATATCTGCCTAAATTCAAATTACAAGGTAAAGCATTTCCTTGTAGTCCTTGATCCAACAAATGTGAGTAAGATTTAGCAACGTGGTGTAAAAATTTTAACAATCTTGATGTTACTGAATGGAGAGAGTATTTTTTGTGTTGTATGTCGTTGGGGTGGGGTTTTTTTTTTTTGGTTAAGACAAAAAGCCTCTGGCATGGAATCAGAATTGGTACTTGAAAAATATTTGTACAGCAATACAGTGAATAAGTTGTCTCTACACTACAATTTATTTTTAAAATAGATATGAATATATCCTACGTGCTGCATCAGGGTCCTTTATCAATTAATAGCTTTACAAATATTAAGCCATAGTAATATTTAACCAACTCAATCTTACAAGTCTATCAACGAACGGTTCACAGGTACAAAGCGACACTGTACAAACAAACATGTCAGTCTGAGTCACAGTCTCATTGCTGCAGGAAGACACCTTTCTGTCGAGCTGTACCACCGCTCACTGCGACTGACAACCAGCTCGGTATTGACAACAATGAACACTGTCATGGTAGAACTTCAGTTCCCAGAGAACAAGCTAACAGAACCACAACGAGTAAGAGCTGTTGGTCTGTAGCACAGGTACAGAGGTTTCTGGTCAATATTCAGAGCACCCTGGCATCGCAAACAGCAGTTTCTCCCTCACTGGTAGCTCCAGAACACGCTGTCGTTAAGGTACCATTCAGCAGTAAATACCAAATTAATGCTTCCCAGTACAGAGCAGAAATACCAGAACAGTGTCCTCATGGCCATCTCAAATATTAATGAGTACAACTGTGTTAATTGCTGCCAGGTCTGTAAGATTTGCATGTGCATGACTATGAACCTATGTTATTTACAATGTGAAACGAGCACACTTGATTTGGATACTCCATTTTCTGAACCAGTTGTTAGGTACTCCAGATGGCATCAAACATGCAATCACTATAATTCTTCAGTTATTTCAGAACACTGACCAACAGTTTATTGCTTACAGTTAAAAACTTAAGACTTGGTTAATCAAAGGCTCTTTTTCTGCATTGATACAGTATGTCACAACAACCTCAAATAATGCTTTTTTTTTTTTCCCCCGACGAAAATGCACAGTCTGATGGTGATTAAGGTATCATAAATAAAGTTAGCAACCTACTGAAATTAAATTATAAAAATAGAACTTTTAAATAAATCTGGTATNAAGAAAAACCTCTGAAAAACTACTTAGAAAATTCTACTTTAGAGATAACATAAAGGACTTGGGACACAATGTAATTATTACAGTACAGCTGTATCTTGACTGACCAGCAGTATGTTAACATTCCATCTGCAAGATTTGCATGCTTCAAATGAAATGCAAATGTTGATCAAGTGAGCTTAACAACTTCTCACCTCCCATCTCCTGTAAAAGTACAGGGTGCAAGGGTCNTTTTTTTTTTTTTCAGTGTTGCTTCTATAAAAAAAAGTAAAACCCAAATTTATTTTAAAAGGAAAAAAAATGACGTGTTTAATATGAATTAAAAAAAAGTACTGGCTACAGTCACCAGTATTAGTGGGTGGGAAGCAGCACCCATGTTCTGCAGGTAAGGCCTTCCATTCTCGTAAAACTAAGACGTACAATATTCTACCGACTTAAGGGAACACTTATTATTTCAGTCTCTGAAACTTACATACAAGGTCTTTCTGANTAAGCCTGTTGCTTTTATAGAACCATTTAATATCTGCCTAAATTCAAATTACAAGGTAAAGCATTTCCTTGTAGTCCTTGATCCAACAAATGTGAGTAAGATTTAGCAACGTGGTGTAAAAATTTTAACAATCTTGATGTTACTGAATGGAGAGAGTATTTTTTGTGTTGTATGTCGTTGGGGTGGGGTTTTTTTTTTTTGTTTAAGACAAAAAGCCTCTGAAATGGTTGTTTTTAACAGAAATGCA
>VYZU01018691.1:0-19539 GCA_013401355.1 Ceyx cyanopectus | reverse complement strand
TTTTTTCCCCCGACGAAAATGCACAGTCTGATGGTGATTAAGGTATCATAAATAAAGTTAGCAACCTACTGAAATTAAATTATAAAAATAGAACTTTTAAATAAATCTGGTATTCATTTCTAATTCTTTTTTTTTTTTTCAGTGTTGCTTCTATAAAAAAAAGTAAAACCCAAATTTATTTTAAAAGGAAAAAAAATGACGTGTTTAATATGAATTAAAAAAAAGTACTGGCTACAGTCACCAGTATTAGTGGGTGGGAAGCAGCACCCATGTTCTGCAGGTAAGGCCTTCCATTCTCGTAAAACTAAGACGTACAATATTCTACCGACTTAAGGGAACACTTATTATTTCAGTCTCTGAAACTTACATACAAGGTCTTTCTGATATATAAATATATACATAAACATGCCATATAAAATATTATTACAAATGGAGTAAATACAGGAGTGGAAATTTAGATATAATCTATTTCATATATTACAATGCAGATAACATCAGGAAATTACACATTTTTGAATGATTGCCTTCATCAGTGAGATCTGAACAAATGAGCGAGCAGAATCAATTTGCTGTGAGCTGAGAAGCTGTAGTGCAGCTGTACAGCCCTGCCTGTCTCACCACGTGTTCAGAGACTCCAGTTTAGCTGAACGGTAAAGAAATACTTGTTGGGAAAAATATATATTCCAACAAATGAAATGCAAGCTAATCCCTGCTCCCCAAAATCACACCCACAATTCAAAGAGGATCTGGAAAATGTTTTTGTCATTTTCTGCAGCAAAATGCATCATGAACTACACAAAACTAGGTATGAGGGATACTGATTTGCTATCCACAGTAGCATATTTCTACTCTTGGCGCCAGACATCTGCTCTTCCTTCAAACAATTCAGATTTATTTTTTAACACAAACTAAAGACTGAAGAATCGGGTCTCAAATTCACACTCAGAATCTGTGCAAATTTAATGTCTCAATTTTGTATGCCCTTCATCCAGATATTGCAGATGATGATTGTAAAATAAAATAAAAAAATATTATTAAGGGTGTACAGAATTGAGGTTTCATTTCAGGTTTATTTTTTTCAACTAAGTTAGGGTCACACACACACACACACACACACACACACATACACACACACACACACACAAAATCTTTCATACTACCCAAACTTCCAAAATAATGTATAACCAGAACATTTTGGTTACATTTTTGTACCATACCAGATCTCAGAAAATATGACTACTTCTCTGTTTTTTTTCCCCTTAAAACTGGACAATACTTTTTTTTAAGTGATAGAAAATGGTATTAAAGTTTGTTTGTAAAGGTATAAAATAACTAAATGTACCATAAACAAATAAATAACTGCTTTTCTTTTTCAGAGCAGTACATATAATAATACATTCCCCTAAGTCATATAGTTATCATTTACAATAGACAACTTAATTTTACTAAGGATGCAAGAAATAATAGAATACAAGGCACAATCATTAAATGGAATTTTCTTTAGGGTGTATATTGACTTATGTCAGCGTGATATACCATAAAAAGTGCAGAAAAACACAATGTGCAATGAGACCACTGTATAAAACATGATTGCATAAAAAGTGATTTGGCCTTTTAACTTTAATCATTGAAAATAACCAATCTTCCCCTTAAAATTAAACTATAAAGTATGACATTTTAAAATTTATTTTCAATTCTAGTGCTATCTAAAAAATCCTGAAAAAAATTTATACCTGGGTAATATTTTATATGTATGTGTTTATGTATAT
Source organism: Ceyx cyanopectus (assembly GCA_013401355.1). Taxonomy (NCBI): domain Eukaryota; kingdom Metazoa; phylum Chordata; class Aves; order Coraciiformes; family Alcedinidae; genus Ceyx; species Ceyx cyanopectus. Next base: position 17,770 of record VYZU01018691.1, on the reverse strand, counting down.
ATTAATATATACACATACACTCTTCTTTAGACATGCTTAAAATGACCTACAAAGCTGTAGAAACAATCAATCTGGATCAGAAAGTAAACATCGTAATTCCATACCTGTCCTGTAATTTCCTTGAATCCTTTAACCAATTATACATTTTGTCTAAAACATCTCTGTCAAAGGACCCCACCAGTGCATCATTTTCTACCAAAAGTACCAAAAAGGATACATTTCAGAACAATGTTAACGATCTACTATTTAAAACAAGACACAGCTTTTATCACTGCAAATGGGATGCTGTACTGACACTCAAAAAACAAAAAAAAAGGCTTTTCCACTGCACTGATTCTCAGTCTTTGGCACAATAAACAGAGATTTAGTGATTGATACAAGAATCAAGGTCTGNATTTGTGATTACAGTTTTGCTATGTTTGGCAGAACTTGGGTAAACCAACAGCCTGTGCTAGGCTTTTGCAGTTGAATGTTCCATCACAACTGAAATGAAGCATTTTTAGATTAGCAAAGTTTGGTATTTTTGTATTTAATAGAAATGTAAGTGAATTTACTGCCACTTTTTGCCAATATCAGTCTTCCTAGGCAACGTGACTTTACAACCAAAGTGTACCTTGCTTGGTCAAAAATAGACTTATGTTTCCAGTCTGTGGCATTAGGAGTTGTGTCACTTGTTTTAATTGTGCAGAGATAATAAGCACCACTCAAGCAGAGCAGCTCTCATCTCTGTGCGTCAGTCAGAAATTGCTTCCATTACTCTCAACTGTGAACAAAATGACTGTTGAAATGCATAACCTATTTGGAGGGCAATAAATAGCAAAAGTTTAAAATATATATTTCTTTCAGTTTATCTGTTTTGCTCAATGTTTCTCCCCACACCAGAACATGTTCTTCTAACCCATAATAGCAGCAGGGAAGCAGAAGTCTGTTCTGCTGTTCCTTAACTGTACCTGCTTCATAGCATTCTGAAGTCAAACCCTTGGTAAAAATTACCAACCAATTAAATTAGCTTTTGCTTTTTCAGTCAACTTTCGGACTCGGCCTCTGCTAGATGTTCCAAAAGTTAAGGAGGTGTCTTCAAATAACAGCTGCCTTTGCTCTTCCTCAGAGTCATCCTCATTGTAAAAGGCTGTCCTCCTACCCTGGTTTCTAGTTCTCATGTGAGGTTCAGAAGAATCTTTAAGCTCTTCAGACCCCTCCTCCATAGGCTCATCTGTCTTTTTCCTCCTGCTTCTCGTTTGCATTTTAACATTGGCAGGAACTAAGAGGTCCGAGCCTGGCTGATAGGTTTTCATCTTCCTTTTTGGCTTTCTACCCCCACGGCCTTTTTTCTGTAACAAGTCTTCCTTCATATTATTTTCAGAAAGAGAATTGCAGGCAGCAGAAGAAGAGGCTTCCTCGGGTATATCCCTTGTGGTCTGGACTGTATTCTGCTCTGCAACCTTTTGCTGCTCGGCAATTTGCAGCTTTTTTGGTTTTCTGCCTCTTTTCTTGTGCACCACTTCACAGCTGCTGTTGTTAGTCTCCACCTTCGGCTTGCGTCCAGGGCCTCTCTTGACTGGAGGTTTCAAAGGCTGCCCCCCGTGCCCATTCACCTGAACGCTTCCTGATGCCAGTGCATTGTTCTTGCACTCTGCTGTAAGGAAACCAGAGAGTACTCAGCATGGAAGAGATGTGCATTTATTTTCAGTTTCACACTGCCTGATAAAACTCTCACTAAAATATATGAATGGATTCACAGTGATTGCCAATCTGTCAGAGCCTAAGAAACCCAAAGCAGAGCTCAGAGAGCTTCCTGCCAGTATGCAGTGAGGATCACCTAGTTGGGTTAGCTCAAGGGAGCTTGGGGGAAAAGGGGAAAAAAGAGAGGAAGGAAGAAAGAAAGTGGGGGGGAAAAGGGGAGGGAGGAGGTTGGGGAAGGGGGAAAGTGTGGGAGACTAAGAAGAGCAAAGTATGCAATTTGCACAGTTTTCCCACATTAATGGGCATAGGGCAGAAGGTATCTGCTTGGAAACTGTTATGGGGTATGAGATTTTAAGCCAGTGTTTGGTACTTGGCTTCCTCAGTGAGGCCTGTCATGGGACCTCTTAGGGTAATGTTGGAATAGTACAACCCCTGCCTAACATGACCAGAACAGACTCATAGCCAGTGGGATAGTTCAGCCAGTCCTTCGATGGAACACCCGTGCACAGCTCCTGCTGTGTTCAAACATGGTCCATCAGGCCTCCACTGTCATATGACTGGATGAGCAGGAGAGAAAGGATCACACCAACCCCATTCAGATTCCTCTGACATGACCAAACATCCAGTTGTATGACAGGTGCATATTTAGCCATGGAACATGGCAACAGCTGAGGCCTGTGTGAGAAAGCCTGCAAGGATGGCCAAATGATTCCACTTATCAGATCACAAGCTGCTCTTCCAGAAGAATGGGAGAGTAAGACTACAAGGAGCAACCAGGTTAATTAGGTGAGGTCCAATTTGCAGACTACCCTTTTTCAGTGAAAAGATGCTTAGGGGATCCAGCTGCTTGACAGCTGCTTCTTAACAGTTCAAAGCTCCTTTATAAACAGGAAAGCTTTTATGACAAGATCTCATTTCAGTCTCCACAGAAGCTTAGAGCTGTAAGGTATCCAGACATCAAAAAAACAAACAAGTTCAGTCAGATTATGTGAAATCAGGTCTGATCAATCCACACAAATACACTGAACAAGAAGCTGTAACCACTGCATAGTTCTATTTTGCTGCGTGAAAAAAAGGAAGAATAGAGTTGCAGCTGGGATGCTCTAATTGTCATGCTCGTGGCTGTAGAGAGTATCATCCCACTCAGTGTTACTGACCTAAATCTAACCCACAGAAGTTTTATTAGGTAAAACCCACAAAGTTTAAAGTGTGACCCTGCAGAAGTCTGCTTTCAAACATGAGGACTCCTAACATGACCTTGAATTTAAATGAAGGTACAGATATGTCAGCATATCAAAATTGTCTAGACAACATGGTTATGACACCATGGAAATGGTGTTAAGAGTAGTCAAAACCATGCTGATTTATCAAGGAGGAAACTTAACTGCGACTGAATGGTTCCATTAGACTTCCCCATTCCACTAAATCCTATCACACACTCATTTACCCACACCTGGAGTACTGCACGACAACCACTACATCAATAACTTATGGCAGAGAGGACAGTTCCAAAGAAACTCTGTACCTTGTTGATTAAGAGTGGAAGATTTTAGTCTGCGCTTGATTTGCTTCTCTTTCTCGGGATTTTCTCTCGTGGAATAATTCCTAGTGTTGTGACTGTAATCAGATTGACTAGGGACTGATATGATATTCTGGTTCTTGGAATGTTTGGTTGAATTCTCCAGTACTAGAACGACAAAAAAAGAGTAAAAAGAATAATTATTCAAGTTAGTTAGCTTATGCCTCATATTCAGTCTTACCCGTCTGAAAAGGATGTCATGTTCTATTACAAACAATCTGAATCAGTAATCTAGAAGTGAGAAGTCTTTCTGGATAAAACAACACATAGCCTAACTTGTTCAGTTTTCCTCTAAAGAACCTCAAAGGCCCAGCAGCTTGAAAACAGAACCAGTCTTAACCAAGACAAATATGCAAGATTTCCAAAGAGCAAGTTTTATGCTTAAAAACATTTGGAGCTTAAAAAAAATAATTAAAATAATTCAATTAAAAGAAAAACACTTGCCTGACTTTCCTGACCCTGCAATAGTATTAGGCTTTGTAATTAAAGGCTTTATTGTTAAAGGCTTTGCTCCTGAAGAAGTAGATGGTTGCTCTATAACAGCCACATCTGTCACTCCCCTATTGCTTCTAGTTCGCACAAGGGAAGAGGTTTCAGCTGCTTTTCCATTCATCTGAGGTGGAGCATGTCTCAGAGTTGTTGACCGTGCAGGTGCAGAAGACGAAGAGGTGGCAGAAGCTTCTGGCTTCAGCTGAGGTTTTATTAATCTCCTTTTCCTTTCAGGGCTGCAAAAGGAGTTATCATTTGTATCACTTTTTTATTTGGCAGGAATAAATAAAATTAAATGCTAGTGTCTGAGATCGCAGGAGTAAAACAATCGTCTCGGTATGAAGTATGTTATAAACATGACATTTACTGTGGAAATTCATGTAGTTGTGAGCCTCTGGAAAGTGAATCTTTACAATAAATGCTATAGTTATATGACAAAGCATGATGCCATCGCTACCCTAACGATGACGTTGTACTGTACACATTGAGCAGTTATTTGAATTTTAAGCACTTACACTAGGATAGCTCTAAGTAAAGTTTAAAACTCTTCCACATCATAGGGACTTGCATGTCAAAGCTATCATTCTGCAATATAGGGAATAGCAAAGCAAGTATTAAGAGAAACAAACATACTAAGTTCTGCTGTTTAGGTATGTCAAACTGGCACAGCATTTCATGAATACTGAATTAATTACAGGAATCAATGTACCTGGATGCAACACTGCTGGAAACTGAGCTGCTTCTGCTTCTTTTTTTCCTTCTCTTCTTTATTGTGTTTCTTTTATGGAAGCGCAGGGCAGATTTATAATCTGATAGAATAGAGCTGATGTGCTCCTCAAAGAAGGCAGACAGGCGCAGACTCATGCTGTAGATCTGGGAAACAGAAGCCAGGAAACAGAGTTTTACACTGTTCCAAAACATGGCTTTGAAAAGCTTATTACAACTAAAGATCACACACAAGAAAAAATTAGAAAAGCCACCTTTTCAACAGTCCCTTTTCAACTGCCTTTTCAGAATGCACCCCTTTCTCACTTTAGCAGGAACCACAGAGAGAGATCCTCAGTGGCTATTTACTGTGTCATACCTAGGATCAAAAAATCTCATTTTCTTCTCTATGAAGTTGCATCCTTATATCCTGTATTTGAACAACACTCTACTCGTCTTATGGATAAATTGCAACCAGTACGTTGGTTGCAACATGTACAATAAATGTATAACTATGTAGATGCACTTTATTTTTTCCCCATAGTCTTGAATCATTTTTAGAGAGACCAAGTCATATTCATTTTAGACCACAATTAATTATTTCAGCACAGTTGCTATTAATTCTGGAAACAGAAAAACCTCACAGTGAACTTTCTCATGTTGACGTGGACCTTCCGGTGCTTCACCTGCTGCCATTACCTCTTGTCCTATCACAGGGCACTACTGAAAAGAGACTGGCCCCTTCTACTTGACACCCACCCTGCAAATATTTGTAAACATTGATAAGATCCCCTCTCAGTCTTCTCTTCTTCAGACTAAATAGCCCAAGGTCTCAGTCTTTCCTCATAAGAGAGATGCTCCAGTCCCTTCATCATCCTCGTAATTCTTCGTTGGTCATCTAGTCCAACCCCACCCTGCTGTGAGCAGGGACCAAGTAGATCAGGTTGCTCAGAGCCCCATCCAATCTGATCTGGAATGTTTCCAGGGATGGGACAACTACCACCTCTGGGCAATGTGTTCCATGTAAAAAAATTCTTCCTTATATATAATCTAGGTCTTCCCTCATTTAGTTTTAAACCATTACCCTTTGCCCTGTCACAACAGACCCGGTTAAAATTCTTGTTTTAGTCTTTCTTACAGGCCTGCTTTAAGCACTGAAAGTGCTCTCAAATTCATGTCCTTCTTGTACTGACAAATCCAGAACTGGACATGGTACTTAAGGTGAGGTCTCACCAGAGTGGAATAGAGAATCACCTCTCTCAACTCCCTGGCCACACTTCTGATACAGCTCACAACATGGTTGGCTTTCTGGGCAATGATGTCCAACTTTTCACCCACCAGTACCACCCCCCCCCACCCCACCCCCCCGGGGGGGCTGCTCTCAATCATATCATCCCCAAGCTTCTCTTGAGACTGAGGATTGCCCTGGCCCAGGTGCAGGACCTTGCACTTGGCCTTGTTGAGCCTCATGTAGTTCTCACAGGCCCATTTCTAAAACTTGTCCAGGTGCCTCTAAATGGGACCCCATCCCTCAGGCATGTCAACCGCACCACTCAGCTTGGTATCGCCTCTCAACTTGCTGAGGGGCCCCTAGATCCCACCATCTATGTCACTGATGAAGATACTAAACAGCACTGGTCCTGGTATTGTCCCCTGCGGGACACCACTTGCCACCAACCTCCATCTGGACATGGAGCTTTTGACTACCACCCTGTGGATGCCACCATCTGACCAATTCCTTATCCACCAGTCTAGAACTGGGAGAGAAGAATGTTGTTGGAGACCAAGTTAAAGGCCTTACAGAAGTCTAGATAGACCACACCACATCCACAGCTGTTCCTGCAAACAACAACCAAAGCAAACGGTCTTACCCGTGATCTTTTACTGGGTGTATAGGCCTTGGAATTGCTGAAAATAAGTCTCACATCTTTGCATAACTCCATCGGTGACTCATAGTTGCCAGCTTCCAGTGTTTCTCTAACAGTAGCAAAATCCATAGGAGTGTCAATAATATCTCTATAATCCTGTTAAGAAATAGCAAAGCAACATATGACATATTTCTCCTCCAAGTCTTGAGGCATGATTTTCATTAGGATGCATCTGATAAACCTGCATCTGATAAACACCCTCTTCAAATGGTCAGAGAAAACTGACAAAGACAATTTGCTCTTTTCTGCACATATAAGATGCAACTCCTCTGACACACTTGATACAACTGAGGTTGTAAGTTAACTGACATAAAATGTAATTAATTTTGTAAAGAGATTTACTGAAATACGGAACTCAACATTTCATGTCCTAAGGGTTGTATTACTGACACACTGTCATCAAGAACACTGTGCTATGTCCAAAGGACTACAAGCTTTCCAGGTGGCTTAACAGCTTAAACTCAGTACTAATCCTAATATTGTTTTTACATATTATCTTTAAAATATGAAGTTTAAACATTTGAACCTAATCAGAGTCTTAGCACACCCATGGCTGAAACCTGAGCAGCTTCCCAAATGGAAACCTGACAGTTTAGGGAAGTAGTGTTAAAATAATGAAGCCTCCACATGTTTAAATTGGCCCTTTTCAAGCCAGTGGCAGAACCATTTTTCTACACTATGGAAGAAACACAAGGAATATCCATACAACCAAAAAAGTTTCAATAGCTAAATTAACCAAAATGTTAACTTAATCCAGCAGAGCAAGAACAACCTCTGTGAGTGCCTCTCCATGTTGAACAGGTTTGTGACACCAAGGAGCAATGTGTCTTGCCCAAGCCTAGCAAGGTGCTCCCTAACAGCTCATTTGAGGATCCCAAACACAGAAGGCCACAGAATAAAGTTCAGGTAACTTCAAAATTTATGGTGCCCAATGGCTGAAGAAGCGTCAAAACAGAGCTACTAGTGACTTCTGAAAGAGAAGCATTTCTTTTCTCTAATTGGGATGATTAATTTCCCTCAAGTTAATCGCTGCAGAGTGATAATTTGAAGAACCGAAGATAGGCAAAAAGGAAAGCACACAAAATCTGTGCTTTGTTACTTGAAGTAAAACTAGCCCAAGGGCTGCAAGAGATCCAAGGCAACAGACTTTTGTGTTAAAACATTCTGTAGTTACAAAAGGCTGCTCATGGGTGGCTATCTGAATTCCAGTGTATTCACCCAGGCAGAAAGTGAAATTTGGGAACGCCATTGTTACTACAGTTAATGATTCACTGCAGTTCCTCAGTGGGTTCTTTTTCTGCATTGAGATCAGATGACTGTGGTATAAAAATTACTTTCCGTTTTTATATTTCTGAAATGAGAACAAAAAATGATCCATGACAACATTTTTAACAACCAGATATATATACTTCATATACAACCATTTTTCACTCAGAAAAGGCAAGATGCATCTTAATTGCAAAAGCTGTAATTTGCTTGACACAGCCACGCCTGAATATAGAACATTTTGCAACTAGAGAGAGCAGAGAAGTACAATTTCTTTTTAAATTACTTTAACAAGACAATAAACATTGTTATGAAGTGACAACCAGGCAGGAAAAAAAGAAAAATCTGTCAGAGCTGCCTGAAGTTTCAATTAAAAGAGTTAGAAGAAATGGTCCCTGTTGAAAAAACCAGCCCACCACCTGTGGGTAACAGCCTGGCTTGCCATGAGGCAGGAATACAGCCAGCCTAGTGCACTGACAGAAAGGAGATGTCTATGGCCATGAGATTCTTGTGCTCTCTCTGGGGATGGAGTCCCCCTAAGCTGGCAGCCAAACAACTGCAGGAGGGAATCTTGTGAAGGGAAGATGGTCCTGTTTTGGCTAAACCAACAGGAGCAAACAACTCCTACATATGTCTTGAAGGCCACAATGTCTCCTTTGCCTAATTAGCAGCAAAATTAATACTGAAGTCTACACCCCTGAGTCTGGTAATGAGCCTAATGGGGTACATGCTAAACATACAAGACTATGTATGACCCAAATCATGCTAAATGCCACCAAGAAGGCAGGGACATGTGGGAGATAAAAACACACAGGGAATACACCTCTGGGGGGATGGGGAGGGTGGGGTAAGGAGTCTGAAAGTCTATCAAAGACAGTCACTGGGCTGAGCTGCTTTCTCCACCCAAGACAGGGAAGCCTTCTTGGTAAGAGCTGTACCTTCCATCCCCAGCACCCCTTTTATTCCCATCACCTCCCAGCGCTGTCGCTGAGGCTGCACCTCCAACTGCGCCGGGTGCTACCTGGGAATTAGCAGCTGGAGCTCCCATTATCCCTCTGCAGTCAGTGCCTTGGCCAACAGCAATCCCAAACCTCTGTCACTTCAAGTGAGTCAAACCTCTCGGGTTGAACTCCTGAGCACAAGCCCCTCAGCCAGGCTCTGGGACAGATTTCTTAGTTGTCTCTTTTGACTTTGCAAACCTGCTCAGTGAAGCCCCTGGGCTCTGGCCAGCAAACATCTCACCCTTAAGGCAATGCCACCTAACAACTGGATTAGAAGCAGCCTTCCTGTTCTAAAACACTCACTGGATACTCTAGGAGATCCACGGGCTGTCGAAAGGGCTCCGAGTCTTCGCACTGGAAGATGAGATTCAGCAGCTCCTGGCACTGCTTCTTCCAGGACTGGATGTCATATGACTGAGCTCTATTGCGCAGACGCCGCTTCGGCTGATGATCCTGAAATGACAATTTTGTATGGTATATATTAAACAAAACACCTTGTTTTTACAAAATCTAATGGAAAAGGTGCCCTGCAGTATATAAATTCTAATTAACAAATTCCTAACAAACACCACAGATAAAAATGCTTTTACATTGAAGAGCTCAGTAGAACAACATGTCACTAAGTTCAAAACTTTCCAAAAGCTATCATTACATGATAATAAAAATGTCTTCAGTTTTATATTCCATTATTTACAAATGCATTTCTAATTATTTATAGCACTATAAATAGTTTTTTAAAAAATTTAAAATTACCTTTCTTTTTCTAGTGGAAGTTCCTGGCACATTTGTATCTTTCTCTTCTTCCTTTGAGCAAGATAATGAGTCGCATAAAAAGGTTAAAAAAATATAAGCATATATGAGTAGGTGAGTTTTTATACTTCACTTATAACTCGAGTCTTTACAGTTCTATCCCTGTCCCTCTGTGAAGCATCTCACATGACCACCAGGTCTGAGAACCTCTCAGAAGTCAAGAAGCATCTCAATTCCCCAGTGAACTGTTTAAGGTTTCTACAGCAATGGAGACTGAGTTTGTACCCAGATTACCAGCTGACAAAAAGAAACATTTAATCAGCAGAAAAGTGCATCCCACTCCCTCACATTGACCAGAAGCAGTACTTTCATACACTGCAGGACAGAGATTGGGGTCCCATTTCTCCAGCCTATTAATGCCACTGTCTAAGACACAGCCACTTACCTCATCAGAGTCAGACAGCACTTTCTTCTTCATTGCATTGTATAAAGGAATTATGTCATAGCAACTCTGGTCTCTGTGTAAAAAGAAATACACACTAACATTTATTTTCCATCTTCACCTATGGAATGAACTGTCACTTGCTAGTGTAAGAAAAGTGTTTATGAAACCATTCCCAAATGAAACAATAAAGTGTTTAGTGCTAGATAAATACCATGAGGGCTGCAGTAATAAGAAAATCTAATCTTCTGCTCAAAAAGCTATATTATCTGTATTCTGTAAAATATAGACCTCTCAACAGTGTCAATGTTTTAAAACTGAAAATCATAATCCTTTACCACGAATGTATTAGCAGTAGAAAAATCTATTATATCACATAAAAGGCATTGGGGGACATCTACCTTTGTAAGAAACACTACAGTGCTTTTAGGTTACAAAAGTGCAATTTAGCACATTAGCACCTGCAATGTAAGATATCTGAGTGTACTGTTTATTTGTGTAAGGGCTAACACTGTTACTGTATCAACCTGCATAATTACATCAGGAAAGCAAACAGTTATTTTCAATTCTTGTGTAACAGCAAACTTCTACACACAAGAAAGCTCAAAGTTGTTCTACTATGTAGCAACACAAACCACCATAAAAAAAACCCCAAGGATTAAACACTCAGCAGCTCTACACTGGAATAATAATCCGTAACACAGGCTACTGTGATTGCCACTAGAGCATCTGGGGGAGAAGGTGGGAAAAAAGGGGAAAATTACAATAAATAAATAAATAAACCAACACATACACACACACACACACACACACCCAATTTTTCTTCTTCTACAGTAAGAGCCCTGAAAAGAAGAAAAAAACCCACAGTGCTTTCTATGCATTGGTAGTTCACTTAAATGAGTATATTAATAGACACAAGCTATAGGCCATTATTAAATAAGAATACCCATGTGTTGCATTAATTTAGCTAAGCCAATTAAAAGCACACACTTTGAAAAACACTGAGCTACTTAATTAATCAGAAAAAAAACCCCACACAGTACAAAGATGTTAAAGGACAAAATTAGTAATACAGAAGTAGTTCAGACACGTATCAGTTCCTAAAGGTATATATCATGACAACTTTTAACATCTGAAGCAGTTACATTTCCCACTCTCCAGCCAGTGTTGGAAATCACAGGCACTGAAGGGATCAGAGATTCACGTATGGACTCAAAGTCCTAGATTTTCAAATGCATAATGCAATTGTAACGTCTTCAAGAACACATGAAAAGTCACAAGATTTAATTTAACACTGAGAAACTAAAAATGTGACGGTTTTTGTGAAACTGATGAAGCATCTTGCTGTTCTATGAGGTGGGAACAGCAGCATTCACCAGTGCAAGCCCATCAAGCAGGACCATGCAGGGAGCTCTCCTTACAAACTTTAGCTCTGAGGACGTGTCAACTGACTAAAAAAATCTGAAACATTTCTTAATGAGTTTTTCTAGAGACAACAGTAAAAAAGAACATTTGAAAGACAACTGCTATTTCTGTCAGCTACAAAGCTCCAATTTTTATTTTGCGTATCAAACACTATTTTCAGTCACATTATAAATTGCAAACTTTAGAACTGAATGCCCACAATTATGTTCGCACAAGCTGTATTCAAACGGAAAATTAGAACTTACCTATAAATACATCTATCGCTCCATGAAGACACTCAAACCCATTTTTACTGTTTATCAGAAAGTCTCTCAAGATAAAATTCCATGCCAATCTACATCAATCAACTGTTACAAAACTCTGTCTTGTTTTGCAAACAACCTATTCTTCACCAGGAAAAGCTTTGTTCTCTTCTGCCCAGGCAGACAAGGCTTACTCCAGCTGCAGCACTACCTCCCTTTCAGATTCGGGTTGGAGAAGGATAAATGCCTTGGTAGAAGAAGGAGCACCAACAGCCCCACTAAGCAACTCACTTGATGAAGTGCAGCAGGAGGTCGGTGACAAACTTGGCCGACTTGACGATGGGGCTGCCGGGCTCGTTGAAGGTGCGGGTGTTGTGCTCGATGTACCGCACCTCCCACATCAGCGACGACAGGCGCCTGCGGGCCCGCGAGGGAGGGAAAACATGCTCAGTGCCTAGCAGTGTATGTGCAACGAGAGAAAAGCCTTCCCAGTGCAGTACCCCTTCATGTTTCTTTCACACGAAATCAGAAAACAGCAGCTTGGCTGTGCTGCACTATGTGATCAGCAGAAGGTCCTTCCTCTTCCTGCTGTCATGTCATGTCCTGCAGTAATCTACACACATGGGACATACAGCTGACACTTCTCAGAAATTCAGCTGTGATGCTCCAGCTTTTATCATTCCTGCACGATATATGTAACCCACTCTATGTCACCTCTGAAGCCACAGCTGCAGATTAACAAAATAGTAATAAAAAAATATTAAAAGTATAAATTTTTGACAGACAGTGATCAGATTTCCTGACATAGCTCTGATTTAATTTCCTGACTACAGAAGAGTCACATTATAAAAATGATGCACAAAAGCAAAAATACTGGGGGAAAAAAAATAGATACAAAACTAAAAGACAACTGAAAAAAACCCCACCCCACACTATTTCAAATAAAAACTGAGAGCATGGAAGTTAAAAATATATACAATCTTCTATTTTCCTATCAGCAAAACATGATGAAAAGAGATGCTGCACAAGGGTTTTGTAGAGGGAAGCAGGGGATCATTTAACACGTTTAATGTAGCATAAGGATTTAGATGCAATTTAATCATATAGATGGGTCAAGCATTTAGTCCTATGCAACATCAGCAGTGACTGGGAAGATTCTTTTTTTCTGGTTTTGCATTTTTGAAAACCATACGTGCATACTATGACTCCTGGTCCAGGAGAGAATAAAACATGTTTAAGTGAAGGCTCATGGAAAGTGACTAAAATCACAAGTGATCTGAGCAATCCTTTTTGCAGAAGGTAAAGGAAAAAAATGTCACTGGAAAGCACAATACAAGATGGTTGCTTGTTACCCAACAGGGCCGTGGCACTGCTACAAAAAATCAGATTTACTGAAGAAGGTATGCTGATTATCAAAGATAATTGCTTACTGATAAGAGAAGCAAAATCCAGCAAAAAGTCCTCACCACCTCTGATTGCAAACCAGTACATTACAGAAGTGAAAGTTGGATTACTTTATATCACAGAATTAAAAAGGAAAATATGCATTATTACATTATAACGTAAAAAAACCCTTGGCTTTTAAAAATAAGTTATTTAATTTATAATTCAATCTTCAGTTACTATGCATAAATTACTACCAATTGACTTTGACATTTGGCCCCAAACAAAATGCTATCCATGTTTACTCAAAACAAGTATTACAGGGACACTGATTTTCAAACCAGAAATATCCCAAGAACCAAAGGAAACGTAAGTAATTTACAGGAATGTACTCCTACACAGATAATATTTACTGAAAAAAAAATATATAGCAATTGCAATCACAGTTGTGAAACTGTCAATATAGTGTCAAAAAGTTAAAACTTATTTTTGTTGCTTTCCAATAATTTAGAATTGCAAGTGCTGTAATTTAACAAGCTATTTGCTGTGTAGCTTATGTGATAATGCAAGACTTGTTTTTTAAAAGCACATTAAGACAAAAATATTCGACATACGTCTCATGTTTCTCTTATTGAAGAACAGATTAAAATAAAATTATAGAGTATAAATCTAATCCTTCTGAATAAAAGTCATTTTACTGACCTCTGGTCCTACCATTTGAATCTCACATGGAACAAGCCATTGCATAAATGGGAATCTGAAAGCCACTTAATTCTAAAATACATTTTGGAGAAGAGATGTTCAATCCTCTTGGATGTTTTAGCAAACGACAACCCCAACCCATGCAGAAGGTGGGCGAAGCAGAAAGCACACACTTCTTCAGCTCCCAGCTGGGTGGCACAAGACAAAAAGCTTTCCACAATACAGCTGGCAGTATGTCACAGCAGAAACTGAGACTCGGATCTAACCTGTAAAATCTGCTTTCCAGTCTTTGTTTAATGGTACTGAGGTCTGTGGGATACGCCACCACGGTGCAGTACATGGGGTACGCCTGGAGATCCACAGGTGCCACAAATGCAGAAGCAATATCTAGACAAGGAAAAAAATTATCATTCAAGTTAGACACCATAGAAGTCCCTTCAGCGCTGTAAAGATTCACCCCCCACAGAACAGGTGTTGTCATGTGTCTCTGAAAGGCACTTTCCCCAGAATAACAGCTATCCTAGACACCCTGAGCACAGGGACAGTCCAGTATCCAAGCTGTGCCAGGAGCCTGCTGCAGGTACAGGCACCTGGCCCGTTGGGTGGGAAGCCCACGCTCCTGAGACACGGGTGGGCTCATGCAGAACATGCACACTCTAGAGCAGATGTAAATCTATCAGTTAGACATGTCTGAAGACATGCACTTCAGTATTGTTATTTATCAATGACAATAAACCGAAGACATGCAACTCTATTGTTATTTACTTAGCAGGCTCCTTTCATTTGGTGTTACATTTGTACTTTCCCATCTTCAAACAAAGCAACGAATTAAATTCTGATCACAGAAGTTACAGTACTATTTCCGTCTCATTAAGATATGGGGGAAAAGGTATGATTCAAAATAAAAACCAATCTCCTGAAACCAATCCACCATAACACTAGAAGACTGTTGAGCAATTTGAGTCTCTGCACCTACACAGACTTTGTTTTTCCACCCTCTGCTTGAGAAGAATCATGAGTGCTTAGACACAAAATCCCAGCATTTGATACCTCAAGGGAAAACACCGCAAGACAAAAACATTCAAAAAAACTTCTAAAGTCTCTCCCAAAAGTCTTTAAAACAGAAAATATGTTGTTGCTAAACAGATTGCCCTTCTTCTAAAAGCTGTTCTCCTTAATCTTATGAATATTCTAGTGACTGCTACTTTGCAGTGATACACCCTACATATGCTATGGTTAAACTAAGCAGCCTGCCATACAATGTAATGCAAAATGTAAACCCATTACTCTTAGGCCACACACTGAAAACAATTAAAATTTAATTTCCTCACAAGTCATTCCTCTCAATTCCGTCATTTAGATTATTACACCGTACACTTTCTTCTGAAAGCAAAGGGAACCTTTTAATGCAGTATGTCACTAAAGAAGCCATAATGTGGGACATTTAGGTATTGGAAGTATTTTGAGTGCAAGAGTTTACTGGCTTTTTTTTGAAACATAAATGTCTCGCCTTCAAGTGCTTTAAAAAATGGTAACAAAACCAAAACCCTTTATCTGTAACAACTTTATATTTATGACCATTGCTACCCTCAACATCTAAGACTGCTGAAAACACAGTTTGCTCATAGACGAAACACGACTTATGATTCAGTCTCTCTGTCACTGATGGATTTCCATCTCAGACACCCCTCTTCGCTCATGTAAATGTTGTATGATGTGCTAAACATTTTAACAATTATTTTTTCAGAACATGCCCGTAAAGAGTAATTGCTCTACAACTAAATAGCAAGCATCTTTTCATAGGTTAATATATTACTTTTTCCTCAGGATTTTGTACAACTAAAGCAACGTTGGAGACAAAAGAGGAATCAGAAAAGGCTAATAGAGGGGAGATCTACACATAGATATCAATCCTCCAAGGAAGTGTACAATGTTCCCCCTCTCCAGCTCTGCCTGTAATACTGTTAGTATCACGTTCATCGTAAATTTTGACACTTTAACCCCAATAAGAGATTATTCCAGTAGCTAAAGGAAAAAAATCAAGTACCTGTTTTAAGCCTGTAAAATCCCAATTCCCTACCATATGTCAAATTAACTACCAAAAAGCAGTAGTTACCTTTGAAAACAGAAGAAAATGTAGGGTTCATATGTACTGACTATGGGAAAAAGTTTAAAACATGCAATGAGAAAGTTTTATTCCAAGTAATCATGAGGTAAAAGGTACATTTTATCACATCTTTGAGTAACTTCACAGGTACACAAGAACACAATACAAAACAGCTCATTTCCAGTAACAGTCAGGATTTACCTAGAGTCATGAGCTGGTTTATCCCTGCAATCACTCTGTCGCACTCCTCATCTCGGGTCCTGGAACCCCACTCTCCATCCAGAGGCTTGTAGAGCAGCGTTCTGCGCTCATCGTCTGTCAAAGGAACACTAGTTCCCAGCTCTTCTGGAAATACAGCTAGAATGTAACATGAAAACTAAATAAAACGGAAATCTTTATCTTGTGTAAGACACAGCTATCATTCAAAGCTATACATAACACCACTTTACTAACAAAGCAAAAGACATTCTGGATGCATCAAGTATCCTTTCTGTATATAGCTGTATGTTAAAATTAAATCCTTACAATGCAGCTGGGTGTACAGGTCCTCCATGAGACAAGATTTATCCTCTTCTGAACAGCTAATTGTAGAATTTATTTTAGAATTTGTGGGCCTTCCTCTCAGTCCACAAGAGAAACAGAATTATTTAAACAAAACTACACAACATGTTTTTTTCTTCTTTACATATACTCTTAAAGCAAATTATATTATTAATGTACCATACCATTACTTGGTATCAGCTCCATGTCCCAAGGGCTCATCTTCTCAGTATCACCATTGTCCCAGCTTAAAAATAACCACATTTAAATTATCAACTAATATTGCTCCACGATGTAATTATTTAATGTTTGTAACATAAATTATCTGTATACCACAGAGTATTATAATAAACTGCTACACGGAGATAGACGACCAAACTTATTGAAAGCAAATTGCTTTTGTAACAGTCAGTACTTCAAATGAAATAATTAAAAGATCGAAGAGAAATTTGCTAACCAGACATTGTAGCACTGAAATAAGCTATCGGGATAATCAGGCTGAAGTGGTTCCTGGCTCTCAATTGTTCCAAACCACCAAGCATCATCTATCACTGATCTGAAACGATCTCCTAGGTAAGAACACAAAAATAATTTCATCAATACAAGGCATCTTACTTCTTCCAAGAAAAGCATTTTTAGATACCTTTGGCTTGATCTTGAATACAGACATCCTTTCGAATACTTGCAGCATCAACAGGCAAACATGAATCACAGTTTTAAAAGAAACATTCTTAAATTATTTGTGAAGGTTGCTTTTAAACCAAAAGAGAAATTAATATGACATGGGAAAAAAAATTAATGATTTACAAATCTGTCTACATATCATTTATATACGAATTTACTTCTTGACTTCATTTAAAAGGTAAGACATTTCAATGCTACAACTTTAAGCCCCACATCTACCTGCAAGAAACACTACATGCTCTTTTAAAGTAACTGAGCACTGTTACACTTGTGCAGGGAATATTTAAATGCAGCTGAATTGCTCCTCCTTAGTTTCCCAAGTGCTTCTGCAGCTACTCAAATGTAACTCAGGGGTTCATTCCCTTTTATATGCAGGCAATCTGACTAATAAAATAATAATTAAAGCCTCTTGAAAAGGTTAGCAAAGTAATTTACTGAGACTTGAAATGGTTTCACTACTGCAAAGCATTCACCTAGCTGAGAAAAAAAGGTCAGAAGTGTTATTAAAAAAATTACACGAGAATACATGTATTACATGCCATCACAAATTCTAACATTTTCTGTAACCCATGCCACAGAATTTAGAAACAATTTGTAGTGAAGCATTGTTTGCTCAATATAAGCACAAATTAATTTAAGCTTGAGAATACAAGAACTGCATATTTTTGTTTTCATGGGATTTGAATATAGATGCACTTTCTCAACTGCTGCAATGTGTTCTATTTTAACACATCTCCACTCTGTCCAAATGCTTGCTGGAGTTGTGTGTATTAGCAGGAAGTAAATATATTCTCAAAAAAGTTCTGCTTTATTTAGTACACTTTTTTTTTCTTTTTAATATATT
>VYZU01018688.1:0-13420 GCA_013401355.1 Ceyx cyanopectus | reverse complement strand
CTAAGAACAAATAAAAAAAAAATGAAACCACCTACACCATTTAACTGAATCAGTGCAGAGATACATTAACAGATATATTGACAGATGCAAAGTCAAATAAGGTTTTTTAAGAGTACTTTCCACTGCAGTCATCTCACATGCAACTTGCAGCATGCCACAAAGAAGGGCTTGGCTGCAGCTCACAACCCAATAAGGTGATTTGTTTCACACAGAATTAAGTGAACACCCCATTAAGGTCCTTTGCTGACTGTGTGTGATCTGACACCTTGTCTCCAGGCTGACAGCCACATGCATGAAGAGATCCAACCTTATTTTCTTTTACAGGCTCCAGGGGCTGCCTTTATGCTGCAACACCTTGTGCATGGCTGACTGCAGGTGCTGGTGAGGCTCAGTCACTGCTGAGCTGGAGTGTAAGGTGTGGGGCTGTGTCATGCAATGGTGCACAGCCCTGTGTTGCACACTCAGAACCCAGCCCCATTCATCACCAACAGCCCTGCACACTTGCTGCTCTCTCTAAGGCTCCTCAGCAGCATTTGGCTGTTAAATGCCCCCTCAGATACATGCAGCCCCAACAGTTCTCACACACAGCTGATTATTCAGCATCTGCTAGATTGATTTCTTCTCTGCAGGGATTAAAATTGCTCCTCCTCAAGCATGCCACGGGGCTTTGCAGCACCACCTAGAAGATGTTAGTTGAGAGAACACCACCAAAGATAGTATTTGTTACTTCTTAAATGCCAGGTCCAAGCCAGCTTGTTTAATATCAACCAGTGTTGAAGCATTTACCAGGCACTGCCAAAAGACAAACAGATATCCCTGGAGACTTTCACTCTGTCCTTCCTGAAGGGGAAGCTCTTAGGTAATTGTGCTGTTGTTCCTTAATGCTGCAGCCTGACTTTCCCCAGGCAGTGAACACAGAGGAGATGAATCAGCAACTCATCTAAAGACCTGGAAGGGGTTTTGCCAGCAAAGCCCTGCCACTGAACAAGGGCAAGAGGAGCTGGCACAGGTGTCAAGAGGACACCATGGAGGATATATTGGAACACACTTGCATTCAGTGATGCTGCCCAGAGCAAAGGAGATGAATGTCCTGAACTGCATCAAAGCTCCTCACGTGCAGACCACGGGGCCAGCTGGAGTGAGCCCACTGGGCAGGAGAAAGCTCTTCTGTGCAGCAAAAAGCATCACTGGCAGAGGAATCCACCACTGGTGACAGTGACAGATCTGCTCCTGTACAGGGTTTGCTCGTGCTGCATTCAGCCTGGTCTTCAGTCTCTGCATAAATGCACATCCCTGTGGCCCCTGCACCTCCTATCCTCATGAAACCACCATGGTTTGGCCCAGACTATTTGCATCTTGTCCAGTGACACCAGGGAGGGAGCAGGATGGGTGGGTTTTGCTCCCACCAGCCTGTGTTCTCCTAAGAGCTGGGGGGCTTCTATGAGTCAGCTGGGGAGAGAAACAATTGAGTTTCACCTGCAAGAGCATTAAGGTGACTGCTCCTGCCGAAAAGGCTGCACCATGGCTCTAAAACAGCCCTTTGTACTCCTGCTGGCTTGACTACCTGCCCACTGAGATGATGAACTCTTTGGAAATGAATCCTGTTAACAATTGTACTCTGGAAGCAGCCACACAAAAGTTTGCACCAAGGGAAGATGAGTATCTGTAGTTCAGGACAACTCAGTCCTTAGCTAAACAAGCTTAGCTCCTTTCTTTGCCCTGCTTTTTGTGGCACTGAGAAAACCCTATATGTGTGTGCATGACGTAGGCAGCTCTCCAAGCTGCCCAAGCTGCACGTACAAAAGAGCATTTCACACAGCAGGCAGTGGCCTCAGAGTGCATTAATGCAGCCATTGCCTGGGAGACAGAGAAAGGGCAGCCTGTGGTGACAGAATGAGCCCTCTGTGAGACAGAACCCCAGCACAGCCCTGTTGGCATGGTCTGGGGGACTGAATGATGCTGTGGGGGGGAGTAGCAAGAGAAGCCACTCAGACAGGGTGTGAGATTTAAAGCAGATCAATGTGAATTTAGGTGCCATTTGTAAGCATCTTGCATTGATTGCTACTCCAGCATCATTAAATGACTTTCCTCAGCTTAACTCATGCTCATTAAGCACTTAAGGATTCAGTGATTCTTTTTCTAAATAACACTTTCAAGTCAAATCCCTAAAGCTGGTCTAGGCTGAAATTAGAAGGGTGCTAATAAAAGGCACTGTGAATACAAGTGGTTTGCTTAAAACCTTCAGTGGGCACAGGGGCACACTCACCCCAAACGTGTCCAGCACAGGACAATGGGAAGGGTGACAGGGGTTGGTCTGGGAGGCAGCACCAGGCTGGGATCCCCATGCTGTGGGCACCAAGGCTGCACAGCAGCAAGGCAGAGGGGAGGCACAGCTGGCTGCAGCAGGATGGCAGCACTGTGACACTCCTGCCCCTCCACTGCTGTCCCCAGGTGGGCTGCAGTGTGCAAAATAAACCAAAAGCACAGGAGAGGCATGGTAAAGGCATTAGGAAGGTGTTTTTGTTCCACCAACACGAGACACTGCTGGTCTGGATTTCTTCTTGCTCCCTAGACAAGCTGCTTGGCAGCCTCATCCTCTGGCATGCCCTCAGAGGCCTCCCCCCCCCTTCATCTGCCACTGGGACAAAACACAGAAGTGATGCAGCTCAGCTCTTAGCAACCAAACTAGTGGGCACAGCACTGAAAAGACCACCAGCAGCTACACTCCTGAGTTTGTAAACACAATGACCACTGAGGAGAGGGGGATGCTCCTCACAGACAGCTCTAGCACAGACTGAGGCAGGGAGAGGCTGTTCAACTCTGTTTTGTTAGACCAAGGTCTGCTGGTGGGCTTTGCTGTGCACCCTGCTCATCCCAAACACCAGAGTCCTCCCCACCAACAAAAACATGAGCCAGTTCTCAGGGAACAGAGCAAAGCAGAGCTGAGGAGGAGGGATTTGCTCTTGCTGTGTTCCCAGTGGTTTCACACCAGCCTTGGGGGATGGAGGGCAGAGAATCAGAATTATCAAGACTGGAAAAAACAATTGGTCTTTGGTCCAATTGATTAATAACTGGAGAGTCCAATCATTAACTTAACACTGACAAGTCTTGGACTAAACCATACCCCTCAGCACTATGTCTACACTACTCTTAAATACCTGCAGGGATGGGCTCTCCACCCCTGCTCTGGGCAAGCTGCTCCAGTGCCTGATAACCCACTGGATAAATAAATTCTTCCTAATATCCAAACTAAACGTCCCTTGGCACAACTTGAGGCCATTTGCTCTTGTTCTGTCCACTTGATTGAACAGGGCAGCACCAACTACAACCTCCTCTCAGGGAGTTCCAGAGTGAGGTGTCCCCTTGAGCTTCCTTTTCCCCAGGCTAAACAATCCCAGTTCTCCCCAGACACATGCCCTAGACCCTTCCCCAGCTCTGCTGCACTGAAGAGGAGTTACACTGGTGCAGCAAGGACACTGGCACATCCCCTTGAACAGAAAGGACCCAGGCTTTTCTCCAGAGAAACACTCCCCAGCCTTGGCTAGCACAGGTCAGTAAGGTGAGAAGCACCACGAGCCCTCAGCACACACACAGCTCACAAACTGGCCTTGCCCTGCTTTGTGCCCCTGCTGTTAGGAGACCCCCTGAGCAGAAGCAGCAGGAACCAGCCAGGCTGTGGAACTCAGCCATGCCCAAAGGGGACGTGGGGAACCCAGCACTCACCTCTGAGGAGCCTGCACACCGAGCAACACGTGCACGCTGCAAGAGGAGCCAGGCATTAGAAACTCACCAGGTGAAGCTACCACTTCTCAGCAAACTGCATCTGTTTTTGCAGCAGCAGTGAGTGGACAACATGGCCCCCACATGCAGCACAGAGTCACAGAGTGTCAGGGGTTGAAGGGAGCTAGGAGATCATCCAGTCCAACCCCCCTGCCAGAGCAGGGGCACCTAGACCAAGTCACCCAGGAACAGATCCAGGGGGGGCTGGAATGTCTCCAGAGCAGGAGACTCCACAACCTCCCTGGGCAGCCCCTGCCAGGCTCTGCCACCCTCACTGGGAACAAGTTTTTCCTTGTGTTTCCCCTCAACCTCTTGTGCTCCAACTGACTCCCATTGCCTCTTGTCCTGTCCCTGGATGGCACTGAGCAGAGTCTGGCTCCATCCTCCCTACACTGCCCTGAACATCTTGACAGACACTGCTGAGCTCCCCCCTCAGTCTCCTCTTCTCCAGGCTCAAGAGCCCCAGCTCTCTCAGCCTCTCCTCAGCAGGGAGATCTCCACTCCCTTCAGCATCTTGGTCCCTGCACTGGACTCTGTCCAGTAAGTCATTAGGAGAGGATGGTCTCTGTTCACCAGCCCAGACCCAGGAACGTGCCTCACCCCCAGCTCTGTGCCTAGGGGGTGTCAAGGCTGGGACTACCAACAGCAGGAACCTGCAGGAACCATATTTTGGTGGAACTGCTGTAGGAATGGGAGCAGCCAAGGGAACTGCTCTGCACCCTCCAGTGCAAGTGCAGCTGATTCACAGCTGTTCATAAAAGCATTAACTTTACAGTTTCATCTGGTGGGTAACTTGTGTTCCAGGAAACACCCTAGAAGTAATTTCCAGTTTGAGCCTTCCAATTTAACCCTCACAGTGGCATCAATGCCTCCAGATGGAAAAGCTTTTGAAGAAAAGAGTAGAAAAAAAGGTTTAAGCTCTGGGTAATTTTTTTGGTCATCATTACCCTGCCCTGCAGACACTGGAAGTTCTTCCATAGTTTCAAAATCATCTTCATCCAGCAAAAACCAGTGCTGCTAAAGGCAGATATCCCATTGCCTCATTGCCTCCCATGCTCTGGCCCCATCTTCCCTTCCCACCACTGGTATCTGGGCTGCTGCTCCTTACTGGCTTGAGGATGTGACACAGCTTAAGGGCAACCTGGAAGCAAGGAAGAGTATTTCACTGTCCCTGCTTATTGCAGGGGGTTGGACTAGAAGACCTTTAGAGGTCTCTTCCAACCCAATATGTTCTATGATTCTATGATTCTAACTTGAGCCAGCTCCCTGACAGGGCTCAGCATATAAAAATAAGATTTAAACACACCCAAGGGAAGGGGCAGTATGGGGCAGAACCAAGCAGCTGGGTCAGACCCTAATAATGTGAGTGCTGGCTCAGACTGGCTGGGTGCTGCCATGGAACTATGGCTTTTGTATAGAGAGATGAGTCTCAACCCATCTCTAAAGATCTTCTGTGGGTTTAGCCTCTGGTTCTACATGAAGAGCAGCTGATCACAATTTTATGATGTCTGTTCTCCAAGAGCTCACACAACATACACATGTTGTTCTCATACATCTTTCTGGACTTTTTCTGGTTGGTGGGCACTGAACCATCCAGACACATCCTGAATGCTGATATTCCCCCACCTCTGGTCCATCCTGCAAAGCTTTCAGCACTCAAGTGCTAGCCCAACAAACAGCTTTGACTGGCTCCCACCCACAGTGGAGAGCATCAGGAAGCACACTGCACTTTTCTGCTTTGAAATCACTCCAGCCAAGAATGATCTCTGCCTCAGGTGAGCTTCAGCAGAAAGGGATTGAGCTACAGGATTGAGCTTTGTGGAACAGTGCCCAGTATCCCACTCCTGAAGTCACATCTGTCACTCAGCAGCCATTGCAAGGCAACAGGTTTTATCTGCACTGTCCAGGATGCTTTAATGCTGTAAGGTTTAGAAGTGCAAAAGCTCCCCACTATTAATAAAAACACATCCGTGTGTGGATTGTTACTGGATATTTGCCAGAACAACAGGATTGCCTTGAAAAACACTGGGGAAATGTTATTCTGGAGCTTCCAGTTTTCCATAACGACAAAGTAGCCACGTGACATTTAGAGTTGTCAAAGGAAAGGGGCAGCTCTGCCTGTGGAAGGAGCACAGGTCGAAGCCAAAATATCATCAGGGTGCCAGGGTGGGAAATGGAGAAACTCTGAC
The DNA here is from genome assembly GCA_013401355.1 of Ceyx cyanopectus. NCBI lineage: Eukaryota > Metazoa > Chordata > Aves > Coraciiformes > Alcedinidae > Ceyx > Ceyx cyanopectus. The sequence goes on along the minus strand of VYZU01018688.1, from coordinate 7,451 downwards.
CTCAGAGCAGGGGCCTGGGGACAGGGGGTGACCATGAGCCAACAGTGGGCCTTGCAGCCAAGCAGGCCAATGGATCCTGGGATGCATTAGGAGAAGTGTGGCCAGCAGGGCAAGGGAGGTTCTCCTCCCCCTCTACTCTGCACTGCTGAGACCCCACCTCCAGTACTGTGTCCAGTGCTGGGCACCCCAGTTCAGAAAAGACAGAGATTTACTGCAGAGAGTCCAGTGCAGGGCACCAAGATGCTGAAGGGAGTGGAGATCTCCCTGCTGAGGAGAGGCTGAGAGAGCTGGGGCTCTTTAGCCTGGAGAAGAGGAGACTGAGGGGGGAGCTCAGCAGTGTCTGTCAAGATGTTCAGGGCAGTGTAGGGAGGATGGAGCCAGACTCTGCTCAGTGCCATCCAGTGACAGGACAAGAGGCAATGGGAGTCAGTTGGAGCACAAGAGGTTGAGGGGAAACACAAGGAAAAACTTGTTCCCAGTGAGGGTGGCAGAGCCTGGCAGGGGCTGCCCAGGGGGTTTGTGGAGTCTCCTGCTCTGGAGACATTCCAGCCCCCCCTGGATCTGTTCCTGGGTGACTTGGTCTAGGTGCCCCTGCTCTGGCAGGGGGGTTGGACTAGATGATCTCCTAGCTCCCTTCCAACCCCTGACACTCTGTGATTCTGTGAGTGAAAGATGGGACAGAGAGAGGGGAAGGGTGGTGGGGCTGCTACAGGCAGCAAAGGCAGCCCCAGCCCTGCTCCTGGGCTGGCTCAGAGGGAGCTGCACACACAGAGGTTTCACATGGAGCTGCCTCAGGAACTTGCTGCATGTGAGCTCAGCAGCCACACACATCACTGCACACCAGCCTCTGCCCCTCGTGTTGGCTGCTGTGGGCTCTGATGGGCATGAGGAGGAGAAGGGTCTCTCTGTGGGTGGGTGTGAATACACCTGGAGCCCACTGAGCTGTCCTGCTGCTGCAGAAGGCCATCCACACTCTGAGGATGGCTCAGGGTACAGCAGGCACCACTGAAGGGCAAAGACAGCAAAAGGTAGAGGTAAAAAAAGAAGCAGCAGGAGGTAGAGGAAAAGGAGGAGTTATTCCATCATCCCATTCCATCACAAGCTACAATAATTAACAACAGTATCTAAAGACAGTCAAATTCTGTCATCTTTTGTAGATAATGTCTCATTGTGGCTTCTTTCCATAAACCAGAGACAGACCTGGACAAAGATCAAACCACCAAGGTGTCCTCTACACAGCCTGTGGTGATCTCAATACTAAAAACCACAGCTCTATGAGAAGAATTTAAATGTAAATGTAGGACCTCCTTAATAAAATTAGTCAGGCAATAGTGTATTGAATTAGGTAATTGATGGAGCACATGTACAGCAATTTGTTTGATGTCTGTAACCCATCATATATAATTTCTTTGTTATTTACACTGTCTATAAACTGCTGCTGTTTGAGCTAACAGGGGCTGGACTTGTGACTCATCCAGCACCCATTTCTGCAGAACCAAAATAAATATTAATTATTAACACTTTATTAATAGCTTAATTCTGTGAGTCAATTGGCTTGCACACCTGGTAAAGGACCTTTTCTTGGTGGTGGGGGGATGACAGCAAATCCACAAAGAGGACTTTTCCACAGCTATTTTCCATGTTATAATCACTGAGGTGATGATAAATCTTCTAAGGTGCTGACCTTAAAATGCACAACCATCTTCTACCACATATGGCTTTCAAGACCTGGGCAGCAGCACAATTAGTTCTGTTGTGCAGAACAGAAGCTCCAGGTCACACCAGTATTTTGCAACAGAGCAGGGTGTGAATCCACGTGCCCTGACTCACAGTCTTGTCTCCTTCACCACCACACTGCTGCTTCCTCAGACACAGCACCCCTTCCTTCACACCCTCCCTAAAAGCCTCCAGAAAGCAAGATTTCTCCTCTGACCTATTGTCTGCTGGGATGGAGAAGGGGCCTGCAAGGAGGGTCCTAGATGAGGGACCCTGGTGAATTCACTGGTGAATCACAGAGAGAGGGCAAGGATACAAGACCTTACATAAACAGGATAAAACCACTGTGCACCAACACCAGCTATTTCAGTTGACCTGTAAAGAGAATTTATTCAACAGGTGATGGCAGAGAAGCCTGTCAGTTATAATTCTCAGAACTGTAAGAGCTTGAATGACACTCTTCAGGCAGCATGAGACATTTCTAATACATCCCAAAAGCAAAGCAAACTAGGAGGGGTAACAATCTACACAAAGCTTGGGGCTTTGCACAGATCTCAACACACACGAGCTGAAAATGCTGAATTTCAAACTTGCCAGCAGATGTTTCACAAGCTACCAAATGCAAGATGCCTGCAACTCTGTCTGTGGCTTCTCATCACAGCAGCTGAGCTGAATGATCTCTGGGGGTATTTGGGAATCCCAGAAGCCATCTGGAACTCCCTGCTTGGGATAACCCTTCATGTCTCAATTTTTGAGATCTAATCTGCAAAGCCATCTCCAATGAAGTGTTTTAGATCTGGGCTTGCAAGGATTTCCTTAACCAAGCTTGAAAGAATTTTTTGGAACTGCACCCTCAGGGATGGATCTTATTCCCACCATGATGCTTCTTCCCTTTGTTCTTCCAGATTTGAAAACAAATTATTGCCTTTCAGAGACTTATTTACCATAGTGGTGCTTACTGCAGACACCCTTCACATCCTAAACAGCTGCCAGAGCTTGCTCTGTGCTCCTAGGAGGGCTGTACATGGGGTTTATTTCTCAGTAAGCTTCATCAGTGATCAAGTTCTGCAACTACCACTGTCAAGTGCTGTTTCAGCTCCTGCACAGCTTGTGAGAAGCACAAGTGGGCCTAATTTAAACCAGATACCCATTAGGACTCCCATTTATGTTCAGATGACACGAGAGGCTGTATCACCCTATGGGGGCTTTGATGATAATAATGACCCCTGCCCACCACTGTGCATTCCCATCCTCTCTTTGTACACTTCCATTAGCCCCTCTCACTGAAACCCACCCACAGCTGGCAGTCCAAAGCCTGACTTTTCAGCTCCACTGCCTGCTGAAGTCCTTGCTATCAGCCAGGAATAGCAAGCATCCAATGATGATGTTGTTCTCTCTCTGAAGTGAATATCTGGTAGGTGCTGCCTGCAGACTCTGCTCCTGCCAGCTGCCTGGCTTCCCTCCACTGCTCCAGAGTCCAGACAACACAACACTGAGAACAACACTGCCACTTACCTGAGCTGCCAGTGCCTTCTGATGCACTCCTGGATGGTTTTGGCTGGCTCTGTTTGCTGCTTGTCCTTACAGTGACTGGAGGAACAGTGCTGCTGTCCCCACGGATGGTCGACAGGTCCTGCATGCTAAAGCTCCTTAGCCTCTCAGACAGGGCCCCCTGTCCCTGGTTAAACAAGCAAGCAAAGAACACACACAGAAGGTAAATCCAACAGTGCCTTTTCAGCCTTTCTTCTCCCCTGCTCAGTGAAATCCATCAGGATGATATGACAAGAAAAATTTCTTGGTCCAGTCACCTAAAAGGACAAAGATGGAGTAGTTTAAAGCATCATTTGGCTCTCTTTGCTCTTCCTTTTGCAGGGGTTCTGTGCACAAAGTCCTTCAACTTTTGCCTGTGAGCATCTCTGATTCTTCAATGCAGCCATCTGAGCTCAGAGCAGCTTTGGCCATCTCTAGAGGAGCAGGATATTGTGTCCTTCTGGCAGGTACTTTTCTTCATCAGGGTCTGAGTCAAACAGGTGCTTGGCTCAGAAACACAGTTAAATGGTCTGCATCAAAATAGCTCCCTTTAAAGCTAATGAAAACATTCACCCAGCCACCCTCAGCCACACATGGAATTTCTAGAGCACAGAAAATTTTAAATTTCAAAGTAATAAAAACTTATTGTTAAATGCAAAGAAAAATCCAGTCTCTTTTTTTTTTTTCATGCAATTTTAGAAAGAAATAAATACAATATTTTTATTTCTTTTTAGACATTCTTTTTTGAGAGCTACTCCATCAGGCAACAGGCATATTGCTTGGTAAAAAGAATGGAGCTGTTCTTTGTAAGAGATGGATTGGCTAAAAGACACCTTTCAGTACAACTATATCCCATTAAAAAGTTAATATAAGTCTTTCTGAATTCTGTAAGCCTCATACTGCACCACTGCCAGGAAGTAATAGTGCCAGGAAAAAAAAATAAACATCAGTACAGACCTATCTATCTTCCTCTGCTGACTACATCAGGTGATGTATAGAATATAAACAGCATTTAATAGCAAATTTAGGTTTTAACAATCTTTTGTGGAGGGCAGGGGAGAGAGGGGAGGTCTGAAAGATATTTCATAGCACTGAATAAACCACTGCAATAAATACATAAAGCCTGACTCTAAAATCACACATTTTTGAGAGATGCACAGACCTGCATGTCTCAAAGCAGCACACAGGGGATGCAGAGCCTGGCCACAGCACCAGGGCTCTGGGCTGGACCAGAATAGATCCCTGTGTCCTTCTGCAGGTCTGAGCATCCTGCCCTCAAAAGCAGGGTGCAGGTGAGGGGTCAGTGCACTCTGCTGCTGGCCTGGCAGGGAGCAGGGACTCCTCCTGACCAGCTATGATCAAAAGCAAGGCTGGACACAGCCCTGGCAACACTGCCTGTCCCCCAGTGCACTGGCCCTGACCCACTGGGAAGGCAACACATCTATTTACTTACAAGTGTGATTTCCCAACATCACTTCAGAGCTCTCACCCACAGAGGAATGGAAAATGGATGCCTCTACCCCGTATCAATTCCTCAGCACCTCACTTTTAGAGGCTGTAAGTAGCAAGGCATCAAGTGCTCATGACCACAGGAGCTGGGACAGCCTGCACTTTCCACAGTCAAGAAAACTGCCAGAGCAGTAATTGCCCAACTTTTCAGCCTGAAGCTTTTTTGGACAAGAAAAAATGGGTTCAGACTTCCTTCTCAACTCCCCAGCACACCAATTTCACCACAGGCAGGCTACACATCCTGGACCACAGCACTTCTCTGCCTCAGCAGGAAGCAAACAGCACAGGATGGTAACTTCTTCAGTGCTGAGCCAAAGCAACGTCTGATCCATCAGCTAAATAAAATAAAATTGAGCTGTGCTTTGTAGGGCAGAGTCACCTGGTGGAGCTATCCAGGAACCTGCACTGGAAAAGAGAAAAATCCTGATTTTTCTGATTGTTTTCTCAAAATCTCTCTTTAGATGCTGAGTTTGGCAGCATTTTGCATTAAGCTTTTCTGCAGACTTGCAGAGCAGTCTCCACACACCCACCATGTTCTTCCTGCAGGCTTCACTTTGCTCTGTCTCATTAACTCATTCTGCTTTTTCAAGTCTTTTAAATGGATGGAGCTTTTTGGTTTCTATACCAAGACATTTTCTTTTGCTCATTTGCCTGGTGCTGGAGTCCAGAGAGCTGCTGTTTGGGTAAAATCTCACCTCTACCACCCTGCTCTCCAACCTCCCACAGGAGCTGAGGCTTGAATTTTGGCCACTCTGGGGACATGTGGACTCCAAAAAGCATTTCAAATTATTCCTCTTAGGCCAGTCTATGGCCACCAGGACTGTCACTGGGCTGGTATACTGGATTTTCCTTGCTTGACTGGTTAGCTGGGTGTGATCTCAGCCACCCAGAGCTCAGGGCAGTGAAGTTCTGGATGCATTTTGCAGCTTGCACTGAGCTCCTGCACAGCCAACCTATTGTCAGGATCTGATTTAAAGCTGCCACAAGCCACCCTACCCTGCACTGGGACTACACCAGAGATCCCCATGAGAGTGATCAGACCACTAACTGCTATTTTGCTGCTGCAGACTGAGCTGCCCAGCAAAGCCAGCACTTGATGAGCTGCTGTAACCTGAGTGCTGGATTCCTCCAGCCCCAGCAGCTCAAGTGTCAGCAATGCTTAATGTTTTAACCTCCTCCCAGCCACCCTGATCAGGCAGCTAACCCAAATACCACTTCATTTCCAGGGAGTGATTTATCTGTGTGGACATGCATCAGCTGAGAGGCAAGATTCGTCTGTCACACCCACCTGGCAGGGGAGAGGACAGCAAGGCAACCTTGGGCATTGACAGTGGGGAAGATCTCTTTGCATCCTTGCACTGCAACTTGTGATAGAGCCATCAAGAGCTCCAGAGAGAGCTTTGAAACAAGGGTCTGATAGGTGCCTGTTGGCTGAGCATGTAACACCCAGCCACAGCCATGAACACCCTGTCCCAGCAGCTGGGCTGAACAGCTGGATTTTCTCCAGAAACAAATAAAAATAATGGCCTTTTCTAGATTGTATTCTTTTTTTTTTTAATGCAACCTGACTTCATAACAGCAAAGATAAAGGTTTTTCATCACACAGATACCACCAAAACATTACTCATTACATCCCCTCACAGGGGCAGAAGGGCCAGGCTGGGGCAGGACTTGGTGCTACTGAATAAAAGACAAAAAAAAAACAAACCCAAAAGACTAAAAAGGACTCATTAATATCCCCCCAGTAACTGCTATCACTTGGTACCACCCTTATTTAGATTCATGACACCACCAATGTATTAGGGCATCATCCATCAAGGTGTGGACATTGAAGCTGCAGAAGCTCATCTGTGATTCTAAGGGGAGTTAAAGCTCCCACCCATGTGGCACAATCATCAATCTGAAACTAATTTAGGCACATCTACCCACTTGGGCCAAAGTCACAACTGGAGCACAGGCAAACCTCATCCCCATCTAGCACATTCTCACCTCACCTTCACTCTAAAGAGTAGGAAAAAACCAGTATGAAAACACTGAGCTTTTTCCAAGGCAGCCAACCTGCAAACTGCCTTCCTCTAAACGTTGCAGACATCATCATCATCTCCAGAAACATTAACCTCTGTGGGCACAAACACTGTGGCAGCCAGGATTTGCTCAGAAGGATCAGAAGTCTTGGTCCTTTCCAAAAGCTGAAGTGGATATTGCAAAAGGCTCCATCAGAAACATCTGGAATTGTCTAATTACTTTACCTCTCTGTAATTAATCTCTCCATTCACATTTGAAGTAAAACTTTTTAGAAGGAGATGGATTTACAAGTCTGGAAAAACTGGGTTTGTATCCAATGGAATCTTTCATTTAAATTACTCCAGGAAAATAATTTTCATTAAAATTACTCTAGGCTCTAGGAAAATAAAATTAGGCACATCTGAAAATCTGCAATTTATGTAACATCAAATAGAATCTAAATACAAACAACAGTGTCTAGATTTTATCACACCTTCAGTCTGACAATATGAAAGAATTCTGTGGAATTATTTAGGCTTCAAAACATCTCTAATACCTACAAACTCCATTTTGCAGCTGTGGAAACCATGACACAGCACAATGAGCTGGCACAAATCAGGAATCAAAAGACATCCAGTCAAAGAGCTTTTTAATGCAATCAGTGTTAAGCCAGGATGGCACCTTCTGGCTCT
>VYZU01018687.1:0-13174 GCA_013401355.1 Ceyx cyanopectus | reverse complement strand
AGGCCAAGGTGGAGTTTATTTATAAATGCACGTTTCTGATGAATCACTGGAGGAAATGCATCCAGACTGGAGACAAAAGTCTGCAGTTGCTAAACCAAATAGGAAATGCTCTTTACATCTGCCTCTTCAGTTGGCACCCACTTCCCCTCAGAGTCCCTCTTCTGCTGGGCAGACCTGTTTATTTTTGGGCTACTTTTGTTTGCAAATCCAAACAGAGCTTCTGATTTTTATACTTATCTATTTATTTTTTTTTAATTTTTTCTTTGTAAACACCACTTCTCACTTATTCAAGCCCCCAGTTAATAACAGTGGAACTCAGATCACCTTCCTGCACAGAGTTGTTTACTCCCTTCAGGGAAAGCAAACCAAGAGTGGAAACTGACTGGAAAAACAGCCTCAATAAAATGATATAAAAATAAGGACAACAGTGCAGCAACCCTGACAGCTATGGAATAACTCCCATCTATTTTCTCTTACATTTATTTTCAATAACATAGAATCATAGAACGGTTTGGGTTGGAAGGGACCTTAAAGATCATCTACTACTAAATGTTACTGAATTTATTGAATTAGCTCTTGCTCAGCATTGATCAGCTCCCCTCTCAGGCTGCTCTTCTGCTGCTGGTTCAGAGTGAACCTGTCCCCCAGCACTCCCAGGTCCTTCTCCACTGAGCTGCTTTCCAGCAGGTGAACCCCTCACCTGTGCTGCTACATGGACCTCACCCATGGAACCCTCTGAGCCCTCTGTTACTGCAGTGAACTATTTCCTCTGTTTGAATAGGAGCTGAAGAGAGATAAGAAACAAGCTCTTGTTCACAAGCCTCACTATTCTCCAACAGCTGCTGCTCCCTCCGTGTGTGTGCATCTGAAACTCACACATGAGCTACTTGATCACTACTTATGGCAGAATCTGTATGCTTCTAGAAAGCTGGCACGCTCTTTCCTTCATGAGACTTTAAATTCCTTCCAACCCCACTGGAGAGAGAATTCACGCTGCCAATATTTGATTTTATTTTTTTTTTTTCCAAGGGTTTTATAGAATTTGCAATGCGTGCAAAACGCAGCCTTTAACTGTTAGAAAAATACAGTCATTTGAAATGTAAGCAACAAAAATAGACACGCACGAAAAAAAAACCCCAAACCCAACAAAGCAGAAACAAAGATGGATGATTTTATCCACTTCAGACCCACTGGAGGAAGAAGCACCCCAGTAACTATGGTCAATGGCAAACACTGCATCTTATTTACCCAGGACACAGACGTGCCTCTTATTTCTGCTCTTTTTATAGCAGGCTAAAAAAACAACAATATTGCCATGGCAAGATGATGGCAGCAATAATTTCACGCCGTCAGAACAATAGCAGCAGTCAGGGCACAGCCAAGGAACANGTGGGAAAGCCCCACGGGTGCAGCTCTGCAGCCACCCAAAGGGCAGGGGCAGCTTCTCCTGCCAGCTCTGGCCCCAGGAATGGACCTTTGAACGGGGTCACGTCTCCCGGTTGCCAATCCAGCTCAGCCTGCCAGGGCTTCCAGAGGTACTCAAAAGCTTTCCAAAGTGCAGAGGCATATGTTTGAATAACAGCCTGCTCCCAAAATTAAGAAGAGCTGTATTATGGCTCCTGCCAGAAACAACGTAAACCTGCCTTACTCCAGAACGGGCTCTGGGTGACCGGTTTTGGCGCCATTTTCAGGACACTGAGGGGAACTTGCTGTTCTTGAAAGAGAAAATAAAAAAAAAAATTAAAAGTTCAACTAATGAAAAACTGATAAGAAAATCACCGAAACGCCAACAATTCTCTCTCCCTCAAAAGCAAACACTAATCCCTGCATCCCAGATCCATTGCCTGGTTAAAAGCACATACCAGCCTGTCTGAATCTGAGAGCGGTGCCCAGTTTATAACACCTTGGTGGCTTTCAGTTTCTCACCCAGACACATCAAAGCAGGGCACACTCAGCCAAGGAAAACTTCATTGTTAGTATTAACTCACTCCAAGAAAAAGATTTTTGGAAGTTTGAGAATTTTTCACTTCGTGGCAATTGTTGATTAATGAACCTCAATGGGCTGCAGCCTACAAGAGGACTTTGTGAATCCAGAACGCTGAAGAGCCCGGGAGGAGCAGGGAGACACTTTCTTTGAACCCAACTGATACAAAGGCGTGCACCAGAGGCAAAAAAAAAAAGGCCCGTGAAGATAGATTTATTCAGAGTGATCTTGTTTGCTTTCCAGTTCTGCCTCGGGCTCTNCACTAATCCCTGCATCCCAGATCCATTGCCTGGTTAAAAGCACATACCAGCCTGTCTGAATCTGAGAGCGGTGCCCAGTTTATAACACCTTGGTGGCTTTCAGTTTCTCACCCAGACACATCAAAGCAGGGCACACTCAGCCAAGGAAAACTTCATTGTTAGTATTAACTCACTCCAAGAAAAAGATTTTTGGAAGTTTGAGAATTTTTCACTTCGTGGCAATTGTTGATTAATGAACCTCAATGGGCTGCAGCCTACAAGAGGACTTTGTGAATCCAGAACGCTGAAGAGCCCGGGAGGAGCAGGGAGACACTTTCTTTGAACCCAACTGATACAAAGGCGTGCACCAGAGGCAAAAAAAAAAAGGCCCGTGAAGATAGATTTATTCAGAGTGATCTTGTTTGCTTTCCAGTTCTGCCTCGGGCTCTTTCTGCTGACAAAAAAACAATTACTGAGGACAGGAGGAGAAATCAAAGAACTGCAGCAGAGCTGGAAAGATCTGAGCACTTGGGAAGTGCTGAGAGAGGATGGTGTTTGGGAAAGGAGTTGCTTGGCCCTCCACCTCTCACCCACCCCAGCACAGGGTCTGAGGCAGAGACACCTCCAGCTGGGATGGAAGCACCAGGGTCCTGGGGGTCTCCTCCTGCCCCTGCCATGGTTTTGTCTGGAGAAGCCATCTAACGACTCTGAAGCCCAGTGTGTTCATCTGAAAACGGGGTTACTAGAAATGAGTCATGAGACTGGGATGATCCGAGCTTAATTCCTGTTTACACACTGATTTAGGCTTCCCAGCAGGGAAGTACCAAGGGGGAATGCAGTTTTTGGGGGGTCTGTTTAGCAAGGTGGTGCTGGAGCCTTGTGATCTGTTGAGCTGTTCACCAAGAGCAGTGGAGATCCGGTGAGGGACCTGCACACGGAAACCCAGCTCGTGCCTGCAGTCACCACAGTCTCCAGTCAGCAGTCACCACAACGGGGAGGTTTCCCATTTTCTCTTCTGGTTCCCAGGGAGGATGGTTTCTAGCAGGGTTTTGGTCAGCTGTGAGGAAGCAGCGTGGCCTAGCAGGCCGAGCATGAGCTCAGGGTGACCTCAGCTACATCCTTCCTCAGACTGAGAGCTCCCTGTCTGGGGTGGACTCTGAGCAGCACCCAAGCACCCTGCTGAGTGAGACACCAGCTCCTCAGTGCTTTGGAGCCCACGTGAAGATGACCCCATCTTGGAGTTTCCACTGCCAGAAGAAAACCAACCCAATCCTTTCCTTTGGGGCTCCTGAGAGCTATTTTGAGGTGCCTGTTGCAGAGGGGGGAGCAGGAATGCAGCATTATGGTAACGGGCTGGACATTTAGGGAGCCTGCAGCACAGGCAGAGGAAAGGGCTGTATTATGGCAATTATATGGGAATTATATGCCCAGGAAGTGCTGGCTGTGCTCTGCAGTCTCCAATCTGTGAGGGGGTGGTTAGATGATGGGAAGAGGCTGCTGTTTACTCTGGAATGTCCATTTCATCTCTTTCTGAGAAAGAAACAAGAACTTTAGTGAATTCAGGCTCTGTGACCTGCCTGTGTGATGAGGAGCAGTCCACGACTCACTGAACAGAAGCTGTAAGTCACCATCCAAACTATCAAAGCCACTTGGGTTTTTCACAGATCTTCTACCCCCTAGAGCTCATAAACACAACCCACACAGGACAACACACAGGACCTCAAGGGCTGTGGTTTAGCTGTAGTATTTCAGATGACTTCTGTGATGCCTTTGCACAAAATAAGCAGCTAGAACATCTAGTGTGGTAGATTCACCTTAATAAAGGTACTACTGAGTTAATCACTTCTGAACTCAAGCTGGAGAGAAACAAAAAAGGCTATCAAGACCAGAAAACCATCCCAGAAACCTCCAGGGCCTTTGTCATGAGCCCCCAAAGACAATTTTTCAACAGTAGCTTTAGGACACCAAGGATTTCCAGCCTGTTAATACTGCAACTAAACCTCTTTGGCACAGGGCTGAGTGACAGTAACATTTAGAAACAGGGTTTAAGTAAAATTCTGCTAATTCCAGCCAAGAACTGAGCAAAGCTTAACTACATGCTGGCTTACACACTACCTCAGGCTTTTCAGGATCAAAATGTGGAAGTCCATGGAAATCCTTGTCATAAATCAGGAGAAGGAACAAAAGAGCTGCCACCATTACAAAAAACCCAGCCCAAAACACAAACCAAAGATGCCATTTGATCTTGTTAGTATTTGAGCTCTGTGGTTGAGAAAACCCTCACCAAAATTTGCCTGAGCCCAAATGCAGAGAGGTGGTTTAGGATTTTCTTAACCAAACATTGGGAATTTTTAGGCTTATCTAGAAAATGGGCTTTTACCAGCCTAATTACATCACTTAACAAGTGGTTTCCAGGCAGTAGATGTGACCTTGCTCATTATAATGACAGAAGAATCCTTCCTGCAGCACCTCACAGAAAGAGAACATGCCCCAAGTTCTCTCAGCACACCAGCCAGCAGCAAGACAGCACCAATCCAGCACCAGGTAAATCTCCACAGTTCCCATCACAAGGTGCCATGGACAGCTCAAAGAGCTCATACCTACCAGACCTGATTTATTTTCATTGCCATTTCTCAGCCATTCCTCTGCTTGTTTCCCATCCACACTTCTCCTCAGGTGTCTCTGCTGGGATTCACCCCACGTTATGTCTGTGCCATGGTTGAGATGGATCAATGCTGGCAGCACAGGAGGGGGTCTCAAAGCTCTCCCTTGGCCAGGCAGTTCTAGATCCCAGCTCCCCAGTGCTTTCCTGTACTCCTGAGTGAGCACACTGGTACTGCTGATGCCTCATTTCAATCACTGCTTTTGACTACTTCAACCCACCCTCAGTAAACCAATGCAGAGAAGGCAATTCTAGGTGTATAAATATTAGCAGACAGCTCCAAACTACAAGTGCTTTGCATGTTGACATGTAACTACCTTCTCACCCTCAGGTATTTTTTTTCAGCAGGTTGACTAAGACAGGAAACCAGATACAGGTAGTTTCTGTGATGAAGCCAAGGCTGTTGGGGTATGTTCATGGTAGATCTCACCTTGTGGTAAGAAATGCTGAACCCTGGCTGTGGTGTGGGCTTGTTTGTTGTATGAAACCCATCAGAGCAGGAGTTGGCTGCCAACAGGAGTTTGCAGGGAGCACACCTGGGCCTTCATCTTGGATGCAGCTTCCGTGTTGCATCAGGTAATGTAAACAGACACAACAATACTGTCCTCCCACCATTCCTGCTGTGAAATGGAAGGGTTTTTTTCCTCCAATACCACCTTTGCGTGATGAATGTGCAGCCAACTGGCAGTGCCAGACTTTGTTTTTCATTTCCTGGCCATGTCCCAATCGTGTTGGAGAACCCAACTTCAAAGGCAAGGCAGTGGGATAAAGGGCTCTGCCTCTGCCATGCCAAGAATGCTTTTCTTAGACAGGTTGAGAGGAGATGATAAGCTGGAAGAAAAAGAAGTATCTTTGGCAAACCTGGTTCCAAAGATTTTACTGTCAAGATGTTAAATGAATTAAATAAAGAGCAGGGGGACTGCAGAACACCCACAGCCATCTTTCTCCACGGATATGCTTGTTCCTCTGTGAACATCCAGCAGTATCTGTGAAGACACCTCCTCAAACCCATCCATGGCTTAACTTCATGGGCACTGACACCAAAACTAAACTGTCTTGTGCTTCAGCAGGGAACAGGAAGAGTGGAGAAAGTAAACCAGGACAGAGGGTGGCAATGGAACAAGGTTCATCTGAACCATCATTTGCAGCCCCTCAGCACCTATTTCAGCTGAACAAAGCCCGAGGGCAGGGCTGCCCAACGACCTGTTGTTGGAGGTAGAAGGGGCAGCTCAGAGTGTCCAAATCCTTTCTTTTTCCAGCACTCAACCTGCCTGCTGCCAGTTCCAGGTGTTCAACAATGCTGCAGCAGTTAGTCCCAAAGAACACCTATAATTTGAGTCACTGGGACATTTCCTTTGGCATTCAAAGCGTATGGAAAGGAATGTGAAAACCTTTCATTAGCCACAGGCAGGCATGGTGCTGTCAGGATCACTCAGATATGCCCTAAAAGTTTTCCAAGCAACCACCTCCTGGTGTCTGGGCACCAGGCAATGCTGGAGACCACGAACGTGACCAAGGTGTTGATGTCTCCACAGCACATCTGCAGGAACAACTGGAACCCACCCTCTGGAAGGGTTTTAACACCAGAACATCACGTTCACAGCACTAATCTTCCCAGAGTATCACCCCGTGCTGTCTGGGATTCCTTAGCCCCCGGGGAATGGCTGCTCCTAGTCCCAGGAAGAGCAGGTGGGGTTGGAGCTGCAGGAGTTTCTGTTCTGCTGTGAGCAGAAGGACCTTCAGCTCTTGCTCCAGAGAGTTGTGTCTGTCCACGTTCCATGGGATGAAGGGAATTTGCCAGATTTTGTGTTTACTATGGAATTTCTACACAGCTTCAGGAATCTCTGTATTTTATAAGAAAACAGAGTGGCATATAAAAACATTCTTGGTGGTGTTTTATTTATACAATTAATGGTCAACAGAATATAATGTACTTTTATGCACTCCACCTCCCTGCCCCTAAAAACAGTTGTGTTTGACAGACAGTTTTGTTGCACAGTCTCCGGGGCTACATTAACCTCTGCAGAGTCCATGCCTGAGTTCAGAATTGGCATCATCCTGCAAAGAAAAACCAGGGGAGCTCAACACTGAGCCTCTCTTTCCCACTAGAAGGGATTCTTTCAGTCGCATCCCTGGCTCCAGTCCTGCAGCACAGTGGCAGTTTGAAGGCTGCTGCTGCATTATGCCAAGTGGGAGGCTGGAGCAGCAAGATGCTGATGTTCTTTGCAGAGCAGCAGGGGAGACAAGTGCTGCTGTGTGCACCACTGCCATAGCACTCGTGGCTTTGCAGCTCTTCAGGGGATGTGAATCCCTCATGGATCCCACTCTGGTGGTAGATCCCAGCACCAGAAGCATGTGCCTGAGCTCGGGACACTGAACGTCCAGCCTTGAGGGCAATTTCAAGTCTTTTGCAATAAAAAGAGCTCAAAATCTGCAGGGGTTTCACTTGCACTCCTGGTTTGCTGGTACTCAGATGTTATGACAATGGTCATCCTCCTCCTCCTCCTCCCTAGAACACCATGCTGTGAGTCAGGGCCAGTTCATGGTGCCCAAAGTCAATGAGAGTTCAGGGTTAGAGAAGAATAAATGTGAGATTTGCAAGAAGCTAAAGCAGCCACGAGAACACATCTGAAAGGGCAACCCCCTCGGAGGGTTTCCTGGGCATTTTTCCCCCGTTGCATCTCAGCTGAACTGGTTTAAGACTGGCTAAAACCAATATGAAGATGTCTACACTGAGGCTGTCTAGGAGTTTAATTAGATCAATTTGAAACTGATTTAGTTAAACCAGTGAATGTTTTGTAATGTGGACCAGACTTTGCATTTTGAGCACATCAAACCTCATTACATGTATGCTTTCTTCTAACAATGCTTCCCTCCACACTCCCATGGCAGATTCCTGCCTCCTGAGGTTTGGGCTGGAATGCCAACAATTCATTTTAATGCAGTTCAGACATTTTAAAGCTTTGCTGAGCTATCCCCCAAAATAACCACTGATAGTAGGTGGCAAGCACCCTGAAATGATTAGGGTCTTTCTTGTTCAGGAAAGGAAAAAACTAAGATATGTGATGAAAAGAGCAGCAAACCTGATGAGAACAGGATAAGCGTTCAGGGAGAAAAGGCATGTTCTGCTGTGAAAAATGGCTGAACTCAACACCTCAACATCAGTTACATTTCCAAGTGTCTTATTTGACATATTGACTGTCTGACAATGGTGGTCACTGGGCGTGTGGTGGGGGGTTCATTCAGTGGCAGCTTGCTAAGTGTTGGGAGTCCCATGTCCTCGTTTCCATGCCCCACTGAGTTCTAGCCCACCCCAGTGTAAGGTCCTCTGGTGGAGGGGGGTTCATGCTGCTGGTTCAACCCCAGCACGGGGCAATCCAGCCATGGGACAGTGTCCACGTGCTGCCTTTTGCTGCCTTTGGAAGCTGAGCATTGTCAGGAGCACCATCTACCTCTGAGGGATTCATCACTTCTGTGAAACAGCATTCAGTTTTGAAGACAACAATTTGTGTGAGCAGCTCTGAAATGAAACAGGCGCTGCCCCAGACACAGAGCAGTCCAAACACGGCCTCTCTTGGTGGCTGCTCCAAGGTGGAGCCCCTTTGCCCTGCAGTTTGGGAAAATGAAACACCTGAGGAAGAAAAGAGTTTTGCTCAGGAACTCTGATCCCTATTGATTGCACAGTTCAAGGCAGAGCATCCCCTGTTCTGAAGATACTGAAGTCAGGAAACAAGCCCACAGACTTTATAAAAGGAGAGAAGCTTTCCTGCTTTCTACCTTCTGCAGGATGATCATTTGGGATGTTCTTTCTAATCCCTCAGAAGGCATTTTTCCCCACTCTCAGAAGGCACAACAAAAGAGAGCAAAATGTAGGGGAGATCTCTATCCCTTCCCAACTATTGTCAGCACAGATTGAAAGGAATCAGGGAAGCTGTGTGAGGAGCACTTCTTATTTTTCTTAGATGGGCTTGAAATGAGACCTTAACCTCATCAGCAGCTACTGAAATGGTAACCATTCAAATAACCTTTTCTCTGCTCTAGTCCGAGTTTTCTGTAGTACAACACAAGACTTTAGGGAGGAATAAATACAAATCTTGTGACCTTCCCCAGGTTTGTGCTCAAACAGCCCAAAAGTTGGTGGAGAAATTCTAGGATGGGAGAAAACAAGAATGATTCGGGTGTTGGAAAAGCGGCTTCAAAGTGCAGCTGAAGAGGTAGAGAAGATGCCTGGAAAGAGTCTGGTGCTGCCCATGGCTGGGTGGAGAAGCAGGGGGTGGAGGAGGGAGCTGGGCACCTCGGCCTGGGCTCCAGCTGGGAGCCAGCAGCTCCAGGGAGCCCGAGGAGGAAGCTGTTTGCTTTGGATCTTGTGCTGGTGTTTTTGCTGCAACGCCCCGGGAAGACACAGCAGGGAGTGAACTGACCAGTCTGGTGAACTCTTCATATTCCTTTGGCCTTTTATTACCCTGAGAAGTGGAGGATTTTTTTTATTTATTTTATTTTTAAACATAGCTGAAGGGCTAAATTAGCATTTTGGCAAGGGAAGGAAGCCTGCAAGGCAGCAGAAAGGGAAGCAATGACTACCTGGAGCCAAAACTGACTGGAAACTCAGGCAGAAATCCCACCAGTATTGGAGACTCATCCCTGGTGAAGTAGCCAAGGGGGCCAAGAGAAGCCTGTGCAAGCCTTTGTCAGCATCCTCTGCTGCTGAACACAGGGACCTGCCAACACACCTCACTTGTACATGTCCAGAAACACTTCCCAGCCCTTCCTGGGAGATGGAGCTCACCCCAGCCCACAGCATGCCCAGCTCCCGGGGCCTGCAGTCCTGGAGCATGTCCCTGGGGCAGGGGAGGGTGCTGGCAAATGCCCTGTCCCCATGCTGCTGCCCACCTCTGCCCCAGCTGCATGGACACCAGGCTGTGTGGAGCAGCTTCTTTAGAGGGATCTAGAAGCTGAAGGCCATTCTCCCTCTGACCATCAGGCTCACACACCTCTGCAGGCCTGGCTTTAGTCCTCTTTGACACTCCACATCTTCAGCTCCATAAAAATACCCTTTTTTATGGATTGATGTGAGACAATACTGATACCCAGTGGCTGATTAAGTTAATTACAGTTGAGTAAATATCCCCCTTGGTCATCTCCAGGGCTGCACTCCAAAGCCTGGCTCCCACTAACTGCAGCCAGTAAGCCACGGGTTATTCAGTCCCCACTCCTCTGTGGTGCTCTTCTAGCCAGAATTGCTGCTAGAAAGTGTTTTTGACTGAGAATCAAGTGCAAGTTGTACCTATTTTGCAGAGTCAAAGCATTAGCTAAGGCAAAGACTGAACGCTTTAATCATTCCAGCATGTTATTTGCATTTGCTTTGGCTAACAAATGCCAAAGAGACGTTACCAAAGCCAGAGCTGAATCCTGCTGAGGTCATGTTATGCTTTTACTCAGAGCAATGTGCTGCACCTGGATCTCAGTTTGAAACTGCAAACAGGTAAGTTTTATCAGTCTGGAGCAGGAAAAAAGCTGTGATTTCACCAGACTGGAGAAACTTGGCTTAGAGTGAAGCAGGATCTGAGGCAGAAGGCACTGCAGCCCTCTGAGAAAGTTGCTATTTATTTTGCCATCAATATTTTTCCTTCCCAAGTACACTGAATTTGAGAGAATTAATGAGCAGCAGAGACAAACACCCCTATAGCACAGACGTGGACGGCGTGTGGACCAAACCACAAAGCAAGCCAAGAGTGAAGGTTGGAATTTATCAAAACCTGAGAGAATAAACCACTTCACTGTGTTGGGGTGACTGCCAGCAAACAGCTTCTCAAAATGGCTGAGGGCAGTGGCAGGTGAGTGTTTGCTGAGCTCATGACATGGGCCCAGAGCTGCCACCTCTGCTGGGATAGCTCCACCAGGGCTTTCCCTCTTCAGTGGCAGGGTGCAGCAGTGTCTCCTCACAACCCCCCTTTAGGTGTTGGCAGCTACCCCTGAAGTGCCACACACACACACACACACACACACACACACACACACAGGCCCCTTTGCATCACTGGGTGTTCAGTGATCCCAGCTTCTGTCCCTGAACCCGCCTGTGAAACTCAACACCAAAGCCTAAGGCTCTGTCTTAATTACTGATAGATAGATATATATATATTTATTTTCCCCCACCAGTGTAAACTGGAGAAAGGCAATTTTCACAGTTGCATTATTTGCCTCAGATTTTCCTGAGGCTGCTTTTACAGCAGTGCTAGAGGTTAAATCCACTGCTGTTTCCTACATGGCCTGACTTCACTGTCTGCTACACTGCACAGTATTCATTCAACCCAAGCAATAAAAGGATACACCAGCAGCACTGTGCTCCAAACCAGGAACTCAAATACATTTTTTTTAAATTATCTTTTTTAAAGACAAACTAAAAAAATTAAAATAAAAGAAAATTCTGACAGTCTGTCCCTGGAAGGAAAATCCTGACATTGGCCTTATTTGTCAAAAGGCAATCAGTAGAAAAATACTAAATATTTTGAATGTCATCCTCCTGATTTGGGGCATTGCTCTGAAGTTACTAATCACCCTGCAGCTGAGGTTGGGGGGCTCTGAGCACCCTGCTCTAGCTGCAGATGTCCCTGCTCCCTGCAGGGACTAGATCACCTTGGAAGTCCCTTCAACCCAAAGCAGTCCATGATTGGACTCTGAGAGCTCCAGAGCTCTGCTCCCTGTCTGCACCCTCCTCCCAGCTGCCAGGGCAGCTCATCCAGAGACATCTTCTGCCCCAAAGCAAGAGCAGGCGTTCCCAGCCTTTGCAGCATCCCTGCTTCCAGACTTTCTCTGGCGTTCTGCTNTCATCATGTCAAGAGGATTCTACTCCCTGTAATTGAACTGTGTTGCTGCCTGTGTTCTCTGTCCCGCCCTGCACTGCTCCCCTCTCTGAAAATGCCTTTGTTCAGCCTAAAGAGACGTTTCATTAAATACTAAATAATTTCTGGGAGTGGTAATTACAGTCTTTTTCTTTTTTTTTTTTCAGATGGATGATACGTAGCTGCTCTGTTTTCCTTTCTGTTAGCAAAGAGAATCCCAGTCTCTTTCATGAGGTGTCAGCTCCAGCCACCCTTCCCACTGCAAACTCAAAGCAGGTTGGTTTTCATCACGTTGACTTTGTTCTACCAAAGGACTGCAGTGAAGCTGGAGCCAGAGACTGACGTGGCAATGCTGGTTGCCTGCCTGGTGATGGATCCTGCTTCCTGAGCTCTGCTGCCCTTCAGCCCTTTTCTCACTGGTCCAAGTTGACCCTGTTTCTCTCTCCTTCACCAGGAGGGCAGAAAAAGGCACAACATTCAGTGAGGGGGGGGAGAGAGAAGCCAGAGATTGATTCCCCAGCTCAGTATAAAGCACCAGCAGCACCAGAGTGTGCTCCAAGGCTGGCTCTGACAGCTGTTTATCACCCATAGCCAAGGCAGTGTAGCCATTCTCTCCAGCCCTGCACACTGGGGGGGTTAATGCCAGAAATTGCTGCTTTTTGAGTGAATGAGACACTTCAGCAAGGTCTGGTTGTCATCTACGTTTCTTCTCTGCAAGGTGAGTTCCTGAGCCCCTCGCTTTGCTCATCAGAGAAATTAGCTGGAGGGGAAGAAATTGTTCCTTAGCTCCAAGCTCAGCCTCCCCTGGCACAGCCTAAGGCTGGTTCCTCTTCTCCTGTCCCTTGTTCCTTGGGAGCAGAGCCTGACCCCACCTGGTTCCACTCTCCTGTCAGGAGCTTCCAGAGCCAGAAGGTCTCCCCTGAGCCTCCTTCTCTCCAGGCTCCACCAGCCCAGCTCCCTCAGCTGCTCCTCCCCACACTCCTGCTCCAGATCCTTCCCCAGTTTCTCTCTGGGAAGCACCCTTGTCACCGGCCTGAGCTGCTCAGCTCTGTGGGAGCAGCAGCCAGACACCTCTGCCCCTGTCACAGGGTTTCCCATTTGCCCTGGTTGCACTGCCAGCCTCACTCTCTGTAATGACCAATCTCAGCAGCCTCAGAGATATTAAATTCTTCAAGCTCCATGAAAACAGACTGCCAGATGGAGAAGACAGGGGTTTTGTTCCCCTCTGGAAGAAAGGGATGCTGAGCTTGGGCTCGCAACTCTTCCACTGCTGGAGACACTCACACGTCTCCTGGGCACCCCAAATCTCAGGGGTGCTCTGGCACCTCTTTGTTCTGAATCTCAGCCCATCCTCACACAGCACATCCCTTCATCTGGCCAGAAGCACTCCGGGAAGTCAGGAAAACTGAGATGCAAGTCTTTTTCCCCAGCAGATTTCCTGTGTGACCTG
>VYZU01018669.1:5139-23845 GCA_013401355.1 Ceyx cyanopectus | reverse complement strand
CCTTTCCTCACACCCTCCTGGTTAGAATTGTCTTGGAGAATTTATCCCATTCCCCCCCACAGGACCTTCCCTGCCAGAGTCTGGCAGGTTCAGCTGGTTGGTGCTGCCTCAATGCCAGGCACTGGACAGGGAGTCTCTAGAGCCCTTCCAATGTCTTATAAAAACTCCCCTGTGTAAATAAATCCATATGGAAGTCGAGGTTCCCACAGGGATCGGGGCCCTCTCGCCGGGTGCTTTATGTGGAGGAGCCTGCCCGTGTTCAGAGGAGATGATATTTGAGACAGAAGATAATAAACCTCATTTTGCAGGTGGGGACAGGGAAATGAAGATAATTTGCACATGCAGGATCCGTTGCTAAGCCAGAGGCTGAGCTCAGATCCTCTTCTAGGTCCCGTCCACTGCTCCAGACACCAAAGTGTCCTCGTGCCAGGCAACGCTGCCAAGTTCCTCTGGAAAACAACCCGCCCTGTGACGCAGCTGAACTGCTGTGCAGGGGCAAATTGTCTGCTCTGTGGAACTGGTGCAACCCTGCTCGCTTCAGCCTTTGAAAACCAGGCTCAGTTTGGCCCTCGGGCAGCTCCAAAACTAATTGGAGGTGAGAAAAACACAATAGCAACACGCAGCTTTTAAAAGTATACATGAAATATTAAAAAAAAATATAAAAGAAATAGATAAATTATAGATGTGTATACAATGCCCAGGGATGCCTCGATTTATACGCCACGGTTTCCTTGAGAGCAGCACAGCTCCAGGCAACCGAGATGAGAAGTCAAGCTGAACAGCAATACTGCATCCTAGAGATTGTGACATCTTATAACAGGGAACAGAGGTGCCCCTGGGGCACCCCTATAAAATTATGGCCGAGCAGCAAACCAACAATGTCAGTTAATTCCACTGAAATTAGCAGTAGTTTCCTCCCGGTGAGCAGGAGGAGAGAGGGTTGGGGGGGGAACGAGTGGAGTTGCAGGAAGGGCTGGGTCACACCAACGCTTTGGGAGGGACAAACCAAAGCAAACTAGTGCAGGATTTGGGATTTGATGGGTTTCTAAAACCAGAAAGAACACAACCAAACATAACACCAGCACCAGCGCCAAAAGAGGGCTGTTTAAATGACGCCTCTATCTTGCCTTTGCAAGCTTTAAATAAGTAACCACACTGTCCTCCAAATGTGCCATGAGCTGCTTGCTGCTGGTGGAGCTGCTCAGCTTTCCCGTGGGGAAGAGGCAGCAGCATCTCTGACAGCCAAGGGATTTCACAGGCATCCAATCCCTCCGTGAACCCCGTCCCGGAACAAACTTTGTTCCCAAGATGGATTTTCAGACAGTGTAACCCCTGCTGTGATTTATCTTCACTGGATTACGATCATGGTGTCAGTGCATACTTCCAGAGTGAGGCTAGTTAAACCAGAACGGATCTGCTTTATGTTGGTACAACTTGTTTCCTTCCCCTGCAAGGATTCTGGTCCCAGTAACTCCACGGGAACGGGTCGTGCGTCTCTCCCGGAGCCCGGGCACTCAGACGTGCTTTTGATAGATGGAGGCTCCAGCTCTTTAAAAAGACAATCCCCATTCAAAAAGTACTTACACACATGGCTAAGCCCTGCTGACTTCATTTGTTAAGTAGAGGCTGTTTTAAGCATATGCTTAAATATTTTGCTGCAATTGAGGCCACGGAGCTGGGAGCTGCTCTGCCGTGGCAGCGAGGACCGTGCGTGGAAGAGCTGCTTGGAGCAGGATGGGGAAGTAAAGCAGCAAAGCCTTATTAAACACAATTAAAAAAAGCAACCCAGAGCATGTACAGTTAAACAAAGCAACCCAGACCATCCTTCTAAGAAGGAGTCACTGAGGATGAGCTTTAAGGGCAACTAAACCAGGGAGCAGTTTGCTTTGGCTCTGTGTCCTGGGTTGGCAGCCCCGTGCCTCAGTTTACTTCCACTCCACAGTGGTGGGAATCACCACCCTACTTGTCTTCCTCTGCCCATCATCCTAAAAGTCACTTTACTCCAAACTCCTCTTCTTTAAATGCAAAGAGAAGAGACAAAAATCCTCTGGTGATAACGAGACAAAAGGGGAAATGCTTGGAAATTCAAAATGAAGAGCAAGAGCCTTTCGTCGTGTCCTCCTGCCGAAGTTGGGGGACAGATGAGGCAAACAGGGTGACATATCACAGGCATCCAGGACATTTGTAATGCCAGGGTCAAAATGCCATGCATGGAATTGTGCCTTCTCTCCCCTCCCCCCCGGGCAAAGCTCTCCCAGGCGGATTTTCAGCTGGTGTAAATTGCCCAAAGCCCATAATGAAGTTATGACAATTTCCAGCAGCTGAGGATCTGTTCCTCTAATGAAGAGAAATACTGGGAGGAGGGGAGGAATTAGTTTTAAGTAAGAGCTCATTGCAGAGCAGGCACAAGCATCTTTAGAGAGCCCTAAGAACCTTATCCAAAGGGGAAAGAACAACCATGTCCCTTCCCAAGCCAGGGGATTTTTCTGAAGGATGGGATGAAATGAAAAGCTCCTCAGTCGTGCGAGGGAATAAAACCGATCTGGAAGCGAGCGAAGATGCAAATAGTTGTTAAAAAAAAAGGGGCTTCACTTTTCTCCTGGGCTGCGGGTTGTTTTTTTTCCTGTTTCCCTCCAACAGGAAAGCCAGCCACGCTGCCCATATTTCACCCCTGACAGTACCTTCCATCACTGGAACAATAGCCCTGCGCTGCTGACCAGGGTCACAAGCGCGCCGGCGCTTTCCCAACGCCGCCGTATCGGCAGCAACCATCAGTCTCTCCCTGCGATTCCCTTCCTGCGATTCTCTCCAGAGCCCTCTCTCCAAGCTTGGCCCGTTTCACAGAATATCGACGAAATCCAGGCAAAAGAAAAAAAAAAGAATAAAAGAGGGAGCAAACAAAGAACGTGGCTGTAAAACCCCCGTCCTGCGGCGGCGGCCTGGGCAGCGCGAGGTCGCTGCTTCGCTGGCGAGATGCTACGTGTCTCCTTCCCTCTAGAAACACAAATCCCCCCAGCACGCCTGTCTCCTTTCCACCCATTCCCTGCTACAGGTGTCCCAGGGAACAGTTGGAATCAATATTGCAGCTGTACAAGGAAGAGCAGAGTTCTGCGGTCAGAGCAACTCTACCCCGCAGTTGAATTGCACCCGTAGTAGAGAGTGAGCGAGGTACGACACACCCGGAGACAGGAGACATTTCAGCCACCCAAGCTGGGAAAGAGCAGGAGATTTAAGCTGGGATTTCCAGGCGCTGGAATAAAATCTTTCAGGGCACCAGAAAAATAATCTAAAAAACCAGAAAGGTAGTGATAGGACGCAAAAGGATAAAGAGAAATAAAATAACTCCTTCCCACCCCCTGTTTGTAAAGCTCTGAGCGTTTTAAACTCCTTCCCACCCCCTGTTTGTAAAGCTCTGTGTTTTAAACTCCTTCCCACCCCCTGTTTATAAAGCTCTGAGTGTTTTTAAAGCCCCCAAATCCCTCCAGCAACGTGAAAAATATACTAAAATAAAAACCACACAGTGCAAAATCTGAGCTGGCCGCCTTAAATTCAGTGTTACTGGTACGAGCAAGAGCCTGAGGATTTTAAGCCTTGATTTCTCAGTGTTCTTTTTTTTTTTTTAAGCTAATCTAAGTTTGTGAATGTTCACCTCTGGTGTTTTTGTAAAGGAAGGAAGGAAGGAAGGAAAAAAAAGTCCAAAGCTGCTTCAGCTGAAAGGACTTTTAAAACATCTGCCACTGTAAATGTGTAAACCAAAACCAGGCAGCGGGTTTGTTATCCACTCTGCTACCCAGCTCGGGAGAAATTCACTCTCCTTCAGTTTTCTAGGCAGCATTTCGAACAGATATTATATTTTAAATTATTATTATTATTAAATAAATGTTTCAATTACAAAAGCAAAAAAAAAAAAAAAAGGGCTAAGTTGAGGCTGAGAAATTCACTGAGCAAATCCACTCAGCAGCCACGAGGAGGTTTTTTTTCTTCCCCGAGCAGCTCCGCGGCGCCAAGCGGAGGGAAAGGGACCACAGAGAACACCTGAAAGATCCCCTGACAGCGCCCGTGCCGGGGGGGTGCTGGATGGGCTGTTTACACCCGGTGCCATCTGGCTCTGTAGATATAATAACAATTATTCCATGGAGGTATGAGGCTCTCTAAATCATCTTAATCTACGGTGACTCCGCTCCTCTTACGGGACTCGCCGCTTCCGCCCGCTCCCGTTTAACCCGCGGGACGCGCTCAGACGAGCGGCCCCCGCCGTTAAGAATTGATTTGTTATTGATGGCAAGGCTGCTCTCCATCCCCTGGTGTCCCCGTGGAGCCTGAGGCGGGGGGCACATCCCAGCGTTCAGCTCTTTTTCTGGCCTTATCTTTAAGGAATTTGCAGCATTTGGATGTTTTTCCGGGGAGATTTGTGTCCTCGCACGTAGGCCGCTCGGCTTCGGGAGATCCATCTCGCCCGGCGCTGGAGCCGAGTGTCTAATAAACTTCATTAGCTCTGTTACATCAGATAAGGGGTTTATTCCTTTAAATTATTTAACCTTGGTAGAGCCCAGTGGGATCCCATAAATTACAGCCCCGCTAATGAAAATCATTAGTTAGGCCATTCAAAAAGACAACAGGAAAAGAATTAAATATCTTTTCAAATCAACTCGCTTTTTTTTTCATATTTGAAACCCGAGTTCTTTGGACGGTTCAGCACAAAATACCCTTTTCCCACAAGGGTGCTCGATCCCAAACCATCTGAGACAGCTTTGGAACATTGATGCAGAATATATACATATATTTTTTCCCCCCTCTTCCAATTTCTGGAGTACTTTGGAAAGCTCCTCCACTGCCTTGCCTATTAACCACCTTTTTATCATCATTGGCAGAGGCAGAATTTAGTTCCTAATTACAGAAATAAACATCCAACACTATGTGTGTCTCTCCTTAAAGCTGGAACATATCAGCCAGCCACGGGAATCTGAGCCAGAGGAGCTGAATCCCCCCTGGTTGGTCCACACCTGGAGAAGCTCCTGGTGTTGGAAACCCAACCAGGGTCTGCCCGGGGCAGGGAGGAAAAGGAGGAGGAAGCAAAATTAAGTACACTTGCTTCAAGTTGTTATCTGAGCATTAAGCAATAAAACCAGCACATTTAATTTAGACTCTCCCCCACTAAGTATCTCACGGGGGACATCTTTAATAACACCTTCCACCATCCATATCACTATTATGGTAAATGTTGCTGCATTAATTCAAGGTATTCATTTGTCCTCAGCCTTTTGTGCAGCCGGGTCGTGCGACGCGCGGCGGCTTCGGTTGAGCTCCTCTTGCCCTGAGCAGAGCCATGGGCTGGGAGGGCACGAGGGAGCTACACAGAATTTCAGCTGGAGTTTCCAGAATAAAAGCCACAGAAGCAGCCCCTCCCCATTTTTGTGTTGCATTTTGGGGTTGTGGGGTTTTTATTTGAAGCAGTGGAGGAGAATCAAACAAACCCCACAACTCACTAAACTGCCCCTAAGATGGGACAGGAGCTCAAGGACTCGGGCACAGAGTAGGTCCTGATGGACCTACTGGTGCCCTCCAAGGGCTCTTAGATGAAACCATCAGAGAAAAGAGAACATGAAGCACAACCATCCTCCTCCTCTGCACCCCCAGCTTTGGAAAGCCCCCCAAAAAATACAAACAATAACCAGGGATGACTTGGAGATGAAAAATCCCCTACCCTTGTAGTGCCCTGGAAACGGAGCCACCTCCCCAAGAGATGGATTTATGATACTACACAAGTTTCTTATGGTCTAAGGGAGGCCCTGAAGCAGCTCTGCAGGACCACGCAGCCCCTGGTCCTCTTGGGTCACTGGTGACCACCCCCAGCACTCGGACTGGGCAGCTGTGGTGCAAACCAAGAGCCTCCCACTTGCCAAAGGCCTCAGCAGGCAGGGAAATGTGGTTTCAAACTGGTCAGAGTTTGCTCTGTTCTCCCCAGGGCTTTGCTCAAACCCAGAGCAACTTCACCTGAATAAAACCAGAACAAGACTTGACCCATCAGCTGCTGGGGGGAAACCAGGGGTGGCTGGACCCCATCTGGAGCTGGGCTCTGGCTCAGCCTGTGTGGAGGATCCCTCAGCACCGTGACCCCTACAAAACCCCAGGTTTCAGGTGGTGATTTAAGGATGGCAGCTCAATTCCCCCGGCTCCTACAGATTGCAACTCAGAACCTGAGAGCAGCCCAATGTATTTCCCTCGCTTTAATTACTGCACCTTAGCTGCTTTGAAAGGCCTTTCTTTTCTTATTTTTTCCTCTAAAATATGCCTGGCACGGAGTCAATTTGAACATTCAGCTGCTCATCCATGAAAAACCCCGGGGCTGGCAGTGGAAGCACCAACAGCCCCGGTGAAGACGGAGCCCTGGCAGGGCTGTCTCTGAAACACACACACACATACACACCCACACACACACACACCCACTCACACACTCACACACCACCCTCCCCGTGCAGCATCCAAAGAAGTTACAAGTGTGCTGGGGGGTCTGGGGAGGTGGGAGTTGTTTGGGGGGTGGGATGGAAAGCACATGGAAGACGAGCAGGGCGGGCAGTNGGGGGGGGGGGGGGGGGGGGGGGGGGGGGGGGGGGGGGGGAAACGGGCAGATCAATCATTTATAATTAACCCAAATCCGATTGGTGCTTTAAATAGAGATCAATGTGTTGCAGGCTGAGTGGATTGCGAGGATGTATTCACCTTCTCGTAACTCTCCTCGCAAGCTGTCACACCTACAGAATCCCCATTTGTTTTGTTAACAAAGCTTCAGGGGGCGCCAGGCTCTCATTGAAATTTCATTAATCTAATGGAGTAAAGTCCTCTAGAAAAAAAAAAAAATCAAATTCTCGTTGGGCGAGATGGTACCTGGGAAAGATAACCTCTGGTTGAACTCCCCGACTCTGATCGCTCTGCTATTAGTCTGAGGAAATAGACAGCAACTAGGATGATTACAGCCACCGGCCTCAACATTTTTTTCTTCCTCCCCCCACCCCCCCACCACCCCCCTCCTCCTCTTCTCCCATCACCCCCTTTCCTCACCAGCCGTCGCCAGCACCGCGGGCTTGGCTCCTAAGACACGGAGGGAGGGTGGTCCCTGCAAGGGGGGGAGTGGAGTTGGGGTGGAGGGGGGGTCTGGCCACATCCCTGGCAGGTGCTTGGGACAGCAGAGNGGGGGGGGGGGGGGGGGGGGGGGGGGGGGGGGGGGGGGGGAAACGGGCAGATCAATCATTTATAATTAACCCAAATCCGATTGGTGCTTTAAATAGAGATCAATGTGTTGCAGGCTGAGTGGATTGCGAGGATGTATTCACCTTCTCGTAACTCTCCTCGCAAGCTGTCACACCTACAGAATCCCCATTTGTTTTGTTAACAAAGCTTCAGGGGGCGCCAGGCTCTCATTGAAATTTCATTAATCTAATGGAGTAAAGTCCTCTAGAAAAAAAAAAAAATCAAATTCTCGTTGGGCGAGATGGTACCTGGGAAAGATAACCTCTGGTTGAACTCCCCGACTCTGATCGCTCTGCTATTAGTCTGAGGAAATAGACAGCAACTAGGATGATTACAGCCACCGGCCTCAACATTTTTTTCTTCCTCCCCCCACCCCCCCACCACCCCCCTCCTCCTCTTCTCCCATCACCCCCTTTCCTCACCAGCCGTCGCCAGCACCGCGGGCTTGGCTCCTAAGACACGGAGGGAGGGTGGTCCCTGCAAGGGGGGGAGTGGAGTTGGGGTGGAGGGGGGGTCTGGCCACATCCCTGGCAGGTGCTTGGGACAGCAGAGGTCAAATAGGGACCTCCTGTCAGAAGTTCTTTTGGGGGAGCTCAGAGATGGGCCAAGAGCGGGTTTGTGGGTGGTGCTGCTGAGTCTGGGGGTAACCCAGAAGATCCAGGGATGTTCTAGAAGGGCACCCAGTGTTCTCGTGGTTGGTGACTCCCCTGTGTTCAAACCACATGGTGTCATCACTTCTAATTTAAACAAATCCCCACGACCCAACCTGCCTTCTCTTGCCTGTGCCCATCCACTCCCAGCTTCTCCTGCTTCAAGGGTTTCCAAGGGAGAGCCACTGCGCCCGTCCCACTGCTGGATGTGTGACCTCTGCAGACAGGACGAGCAGCTAACTTCTTGAAGATGTTGTATTTGGAATATTCCAGGAATCCCAACAACTGGAGTAACACAATCGCAGGCGATTCTCAACTTTCAGTTCACACCCCTCCCAAAATTCCTCGTCCCTTTCTTTGTGGGAAAGAGCAGGAAACTTGAAGCCGAGGGAGGAAAGACCATGAATAAAAATATTTAAAGAAGAAAAAAAAAAGGAAATCTCACGGTTTTCGGAATGCTTGGGATTGCAGGCAGAGCATCATCTGCAGGGGAACTGGGCACCAGCTTCAGGGGGATTTCAAGTGAATGCATATAAAGATGTTACTGAGCACAGACATATGTCCAGCTCCCTCCCTCTGCTCAAGTGGCAAGTGTTTTACAAATTCTTTTAAATTTACTGGAAAAGTGGAACAGTCCTTCCCCCCACACACTCTCTAATCACTCATCCAGGTGGCTTATAAAATCCAGCTGCAATTTTTATTTTGGAGGGCTTGGATAATCCAAGACTTACACCACACAGACCATCTGTGTGGTTCAGAGCCCTCGGCCAACTGTCGACACGAAAACCATAAACCAAAAATGGTGCCATTATTGCCAAATTAAAGGAGCCCTGCCATAAATAGAACTGGAAACGGGTCTGATGTGGAAACCAAAACCTCAACAATCTGACTGGAGCGTTTTGTGCCACTTCACCCACGTCGCTGGGTGCTATTTTGTTTTGGAAAAAATAAGCTTTTTTTTGCTTTCTGATGACAAGCTCAATACAGGGTGCACTGTAGTGCCCTCATCTGCAACTGTCACAGGTCTTTACGGTAATCTTATCGACCTCCAGGCTTCTGGGAAGGGCACTTATTGCTTTGGTGGAGATGGATAAGCTGAGGCAGCCACTGCCTTGCTGGGAGGAGGTCCATGCCCACCCAGGTTCCTGCTCTGCTCTGAAGTTGAGCTGAGGGTGCACCACAGGGCTCTGAACAGAGAGGTGATGGGTCCCACCTCACCCCTACATCAGCCCCACCACAGTGACACAGAGGGGCTGTGTCAGGTCCCCCTCCTGGCACCAGCCACTGACCTCCTGCACTATCTTTTGGCTTCTTCCCTCCCAGCCTTCATGTTCCCCAAGGTCTCTGCAGCAATCACCTCCTCCAGGGATGACCTCCCCAGCTCTACACATCTCAAACCCAACCAAGCTCTGCCTGCAGTCAGTAGAGGGACAGATGCTCTGTCCTGAGAAAACGGGGATCAGCAATACCATGGAAGTACCATGGAAGTATCCACCTTCCAACTTCACAGAGCCCACGCCTTAAGCATTAGGACGGGTTGATGGGACTTTACAGTCCACCTCAAACATCCCAACGCCCTCCTGCTCAAGGCAGGGTGGAGTGAACCAGCTCAGGCCAAGTTTTCCAGCTTCAGACACCCCATCACTGCAAGAGGACCAGATGGAAACGACAAGATGGCAAATGTGGGGGGGGAGAAGTGAGAGGGTAGCAGGTTGGATGTGTCAGAATGGCGTCTGCGGGATGGAGGGATGCAGCCAGCCCAGCCCAGCCCAGGAGGGGAAGGCAAAGGCTGCTGAGCCAGCAGAAGTCCAGCCTGGAAGCAGAGACAGTGGCTCTGGAGGATGCAGAGTGTCAGGGCTGAAGAGACAGAGGCTGATGGGAGACAGGGAGGGATTCAAGGAGAGGGCAACATTGAGAGGATGATGGTTTTGGCACCACCACTTTACTCTCCCTGCTGTCCTCACCTGCAACAGCTCTGAGGGATATTTTTCCCACGTGTGCTTTGCACACTCATCCAAACCCCTCTCCCATCCCCGCACCTCTGCTGTTTGCTTCTTGCTCTCACACACCCAGGCACTTCCTACCATGGATCCACCTGTGGAATCCACTTCCCATCCCCTGCCCCTCATCCCTGTTTATTCACTTACACTGTTCTAAGCTACACGTTGGAAACATCTTTCCCTTGGCGAGCCAAAAGGGATAAAGGACAAGCAGGGAGAGGAGGAAGGGCGCTACCAAGTGAGGATTCTTCCAAGGGGGGAGAAAAATAAACCCTCAAAAAATGAAAAGTAACCTTTGTTTAAAGTACAGCACCTTTCTGGGCATCTGTCTCTTAGCAGAGAGCGAGTCTGGGAGGGAGAGAGAGATGTGCTCACACACACACACACACACACACACCCAATTGCAAACACACACACACACACACACACAGATGAGCCTTCAGGGAATTGTATGAACTTTTGAACCAGAGATGCAGAGACAGAGCCTAGCCTGTTCCCACTTTAATAAACAATTTTTTTTTTTTTCTTCAATTAATTAAGGTTTGGAAAGAGAAGGGGAAAAAAAAAATGGCAGAAGAGAAGTAATTTAGCACGCGGCGTGTACTTTACAGATGGATCCTACCTTTGGATGCTTATTAAATCTATGCATGATTGCGCTAGAGAAAATTAATCGCATTGTTTTTCACTATTCAGAGGGGTTTGCAAACAGCACGGAAAATNAAAGAGATTCCCCCCCCCCCCAAAGCCCTGCTTTGCCAGACTCCCCTGCCTGAACTGCTCACTTGGTGGCCTCTGAACTGTCCAGCTAAAAGGGTTTTACTTGGAGCCTGCTGGGAAGAAAGAGCTGCCCGGCTGCTGGGGGTGGACTCTGAAGTGAAACTGCTGTAGTGCAGCTTTGCTGGGGAAAACTCAAACCTCTAGTCCTTTGGTACCCGAGTATCTGGCTGAAAATGGACTTGGAAATGGGCAAAGTGTTGAGAGAGATGCTCGGGGAGTCCCGAGAGGTCTGCATCCCACCAGCCTCAACAAAAGACTGTGGTACTTTAGAGATGGAGCCCACCTTCAGCATCCTCTTCCCACTGCAGCCTCACCCAGGCTGCCCCAAAACAAGCCTCATGCTCAGCCCACTGGGACCAGGCTCTGCAGCCCACTGGGACCAGGAAGACCCAGGGGTTTTTTTTCCCCCAAGTCACCTAGAGGTTCCTTCTAAGCCAGACCCTCCCAACCCAGCTCTGCTTAGCTGGGTTTTAACAGGACTAGCTCCTCATCAGAGACAAACCCACCACAGTCAATTAAAAACCCCAGAAGGTGCTTGAACCTGGATCTCAATAGGTCAAAAGGGTCATAGTCTCTTCTTGTTTCTCTCTCCCTTCCTACTCCCCATCCCAGGTCAGAATATGTAAGAGTCCATAGCTTTGAATCCCATGGACTGGGACTTGGCAAGTTTTATAAGCAGCTTGGAGTTGTAGTGGGTGAGGGGAAGGAGTTGGCCCAGAGAGCAGCAGTAATGTCAGGAATTAGGTAGAGGAAGCGATGCTGGGGGGGGTTTCTGCGCAAATGCTCTTCCTTCCTACAGAGAAATCCCATGAGAAGGCAGGACCTGGGAGGATGCTCAGCTGTAACCCACAAAAACCACTTTTGTTTCATGTTGATAATGCAAAAATCTATAGATGCTCTTCTAAAGGCCAGCTAAAGATGGTTGTATCAAGCTGCAATTCACCCTCACCAAGTGGAGAGGTCCCCAGCATGGCTCACAAGGCACAGCTCACTCTGGAGCCTGCCCTTAGGTGTGCAATAAACCTCAACAAAAACCTGAAAGTCAGAGATTTTGTGCCACAGATTTGCCTGGATCTGAAGAGAAAAGAATCACAGAATGATAGAGGTTGGAAGGAACCTCCAAAAATCTTCAAGTCCAACCTGCCATGCTCCACCATTGTCCAAACAATCAACCCTCCCACTAGAATAAAGTAAAGATGTGAAAAACCAGCTGCCAAAGAACAAAAAGACCAAAAGGGTGAGAAAATCCCATCAGGTTCTCATAGGGCTTTAATGAAATGAGTGATAGCTGAGGGAGCAAACTGCAGAGAATGATCTCCAGGAGCTGGACAGAGAGACAGAGTCCAAACTCCAGGTGTGCCTCTAAATTCTGCTGTGAAATCTCTTTCACCTCTGGCAACTTATTTTGCCCCTCTGGGTTTCTCTTTTAATAAAGAGGCAGAGATTCTAGAGCCAGGAGAACGTGTGGAGTGGGATGATGCTTGTCAGGAGAGCAGCATGGAAGGTCTCACCCGTCCCCAGCAGCTCTGCTCCTTGCCAAAAGCACATTTCAGACGTGGACCCAGCTGAGATGAAAGCAGAAAAGGCTTTTCCTGGTATCAGGTGTTTGCAAAACACAGTCCTTCCCCTTGACAATCCACATCCCAGTTTGCTGGGTGCCCAGTGTCACCAGTTTGGGCTGGTGACACATCTCCTAGCTCAGCTCTGACTGTAAAGGCAGAGGACAATCCAACCAATCCAACTCTGGATTCCTCCCAGAGATGAGCTCAGAGCACCACACGCACGGAGAACGATGCCAAAGGGTTTCTGGATCTCACTCCTCTGACAGAAGCCTCAAAATCCTTCAACACAAAGAGCCCCAACCTTGCCAAGCATGTTCCTTCTTTCCCCCTGTGCCAGCAGGGAAGGAATTAGTTTAGAGCAGGTAAAACAGGGAAGAAAATTGTGGCGGCGCTCAGGGTTTCGCTTCATTTTATTCCAAGTTTATCAGGGTTTATTCTGAACTTATCAGGGTTTATTCCAAGTTTCTCACTCCTGCTCACACAGAGACCAAGGCACCAACTCCCCAGCCCCTCATGGCCCCCTCCCTGTGCCCCTCACACCCCAGTTGAAAGGGTCTCAGTCCCAGATCGCTGCTGGTTTGCACTGGTTGGTGGAGATCCCGGCGAGCGCCCCGGCCTCCATTAGCTTGTGATAATGGGGTTATAACAACAACTTTAAGAAATCAAGACAATGAAGTCACACTGATAAAACAGCCCATAACCAGGGATCTATAGCCTGCTTATTGCTTTGTAATGATGAAATACGACTCACTCGCCATTAGCTGCAAGCGGGAATTATGATGATTTTTTTTAATACTGCATATATTAAATAAATTCTCCTTAAGTTCTGTTGTCTGGAGGATGCCGAGGCACCAGAACTTCACAGTACAGCCCAGGTGGGGAAACAGGAGGAAAATAAAACCCTGCATTCCTGTGGCATTTCCCACCCAGGGTTCCAGAGCAGCTCAGACACTTTAAGCCTCATGGCCCCATGTCCACAACACCATACAGAGAGAAGGTGCTCCCCTCACAGGGAACAAGGATCATGCAAAAGCTAAAAATAAACACTCCAACTCCTTAATTACCACTCTGCTAACTCCAGAACCTCTTGGTCCTGGTTCCTTTACCCGAGGTGACATGCAAGGGACACGGGTCCCAATCCCTGGGGTTGCAGCAGGGTGGAGGACGGGTCCATGACTTCGGAGGCATCTCCCCAACCAGGGAACTCAACAACTCAAGCCTGGCATTCCCCAGGGGACTGTGCTGCTGGGATGAGCATCAGCAGCACCCCCCGAGGGCTTTGGCTGAGGAGAAAAAGCCGTTCCTATTTGGATTTGCATTGTTCAGAGCAAGTATTTTCCCAGCTGTTGTGAGGTTTCTGGAAGTTGCAGTCAAGCCCTTTAGACACCTAAACTCGGGAAAGCAATTAAGCATATGCTTATGTGTGGTACTGATGACAAATCATTTTCAGTTCTGGAGCTCAGAGGACCACATAATCCTTTCCACACTAATTTCAGTGGCCAATCCTGGCATTTCTCAGGCTTGACAAAGCTGGCGTGAGAGCTCGTTTGGGACATGTGGAGACTTGTGGGGGGAGGTGGGCGGGGGTCACCAGAGAGGTGAAACACTTGAACATGGAGGGACTTTCCTTCCTGATAACATCCATCCTGTTGGCCACACAAACCCAGCAATATTCCTTGGATTTTCACACCAAATCCAGTACCAGCTCCAGTCAAGACAGCTGTGGAGCTGGGATGACAGAAAGCCTGTTCCTGCTGCCCGACTCCAGTGAACTGACCTTCCCAAAGCATCCCTAGCTGCACATTTTGAATGGTTTGGAGACACACTGAGGCTCCTGGGCCAGATGGGATTCCCCTGGACTGGATCTCAAAGTGCTGGGTGTCACTCAGAATGACAACATTTTCCAGGTTCCAAAATCCACCGTGATCCTGAGCTACCAGCCACCAGCCTGGCCACTTCCAGCCCCTTTGATGGCAGCAGCCAGGCTCAGCCTGGAGCCCAGAGGTCGGGTCTCAGCTGGGTCCCCATTGGATTTGTAAGGAATTGGTACTTTCCCACGGGCCAGGTGCATCAGCAGTAACCACCACTTTGTGTGCAGATGGAAAACCAGTAAGTGCCCTACATCTGCCACTGGGGAAGCAAAAAGCTTTGCAAGAAACAAACACACCCCAAAAGGTTATTGCTACGGGTCTCATGGGGAAACTGAGGCACGATGGAGAGAAGAGATTCTGCAGCTGTTCCCAGCAAAGCCAGGGGCAAGCCCGTGGACCCATCCTGCCCACGTTGCCCAGCACCCCTCATCTTTCTGCTGGCCCTCACACACCCCCTGACGTGGAAAAGCTTTTTCATCAGCGGGCTGAGAGAAGAGGGAACAAAACCAACTCCTCTCCTTTCTGCCCGGAGGTGCCTGAGGTGAACCCCCCCAAATCTCACCAATTTGTCGGGGGATTCGAAGGGCTGGGGGCAGGGGAGGACTGGAGGAGGCCTGGACTATCTTTGGGGGTTGCCATGGCTGCAAGGTCATCCCTTCCAGACTTGGCTCTACCAGCAGAGTTCAGACGGGTCAGCGTGTGACCGGCTCAAACCCCGAGGTTAAAAGTTCAAGCAGCGAAGGAAAAACCAATATGTCCACGCAGGGTCTGCTGTACAATTTATTTCAATTTACATCAAGCCATGCATATAAAATTTAGATAAATTCTATTCAGATCTGATGTTGCCTGACACACAATGTATGCAAACAGATGTCTTTGGGGCTTTCACTCAGCTTTGGGGAGGAGACGGGGGGCTAACTTAATATATATTAATAATATATNTTAAATAAAATTAAAAAAAGAAAGAAGTGTGGGGGGGGGGGGGGGGGGGTTAAGTCCTTTTATTGTCTTCCAGAGGAGAAGGACAGAGATTTTAGGTTGAAAACCTCTGGATTCCCTTCTCCTGGTTTTAATTCTTTCTCCCCCCTGCTTTGTAATTTCCCAAGCTCTCCCAATCCACACGGTGTCATATTAAGAAAGATAATGAGTATTTACAACTGCAGCCCTGCTTGTCACTGCAGTTATAGCCTCTATTTATATCCCGTGCCACTTTCTCCGGATTCCCAGTGACTGATGGCTTTGATTTATATTTGAAAGCTGTTCCCCCCCCACACCCCCCCCTTCCCTTTCTCGCCTCTCCTTGAGGTCCCACCTTCGGATTCAAGCGGGGTGGTTGCGGCTCGGCACCGTGGCCACGAGATGGCTCCTGGACCCCTTCTCCAGCTCCCAGTCCCCTTCCCCAGCTCCCGGTCCCCTTCTCCAGCTCCCGGCCCCCTTCTCTGGTTCCTCCACCCCTTCTCCAGGTCCCAGAACCCCTCTCCAGCTCTCTGCCCCCTTCTCCAGCTCCCGAACCCCTTCTCCAGCTCCTGGACCGCTTCTCCAGCTCCTCAACCCCTTCTCCAGCTCCCAGCCCCCTTCTCTACCTCCTTGACACCTTCTCTAGCTCCTGGACCCCTTCTCCAGCTCCCAGCTCCCTTCTCCATCTCCTTGCCCCCTTCTCCAGCTCCCGGCTCCCTTCTCTGGCTCCTGGACCCCTTTTCCAGCCCCAACCATCCTGCTGCATTTCTGGACCCCTCAGGACCAGTGCTGAGATGAGCTGGGGTACAGCCCGGAGTAGCAGGGAGAGCCTCCCAGTTTCATCCCAGCATCAGCACTATCCAAACCCAGGCACAAACTCCTGCTAATTGCCTTCTGCTGTTCTTTGGAAATAATAACAGGGATAAAAAAAAGGATGGAATATTATTTGAAAATTAAAAAAATAGCAGGATACCCAAAAAGCCAGAGGGAAAAGGTTTCCCGTGGCTGCACAGCAGAAGAAGTATCTGATAATTCGCTTTTCCTTGATTATTAGATCCCCTGGGTGGGTTTTTTGGGGAAGGCTGGCAGGAAAAATGGGGGAAAAAAAGGGGAGAGAGTCAGAGGACACAAGTGGGTGCCCCTTTTCTCCAGGAGGGCTGGATTGGACCCCCTAAGCTGGGCAGATATTAAGAGTTGATGCTGCCGAGCGAGGTGCTGCAGCTTCTCCCGAGCAGGGACCGTCGGGATGAAGCTGAAATAATAAAACTGGAGTGTTCTGGAAACATTCTGCAGCCTTTTAGGGAAAATTAGCCAGATTGTTTCTGTAACTCATTTAATGAGAAACAGCCACACGTTAAGGGGTGCTGGAGTCGTGGGCAATAATGAGAAGCTGCTGCACCTCGGCCGAGCGCAGCGGGTATTTTCCGAAGGCGCTGGGCTGTGCTAAGCACCCGTGAGCTCTGGCATCCAGCAGCAGCTTCCAGCCTCCCAGGCCTTGAGATATTTTTAATATAAAACAAATAGGCTGGCTTGAAAAAGCTCCGTTAGCCTGGCAAAGAATCCGGGAAGGCAGGAATTAATAAAATCAACTTGCTTGAAATAAAGTTGGGGTTTTGGTTTTTTAATTCTTCTCTTTTTCAACCCGGCTGCTTTACGTGTTTTCGGTGGCAAAAATAAAGCTTGCAGGTGAGCAATAATTTTCTAGTAGTCACCCCCAGAAAATAATGGGGAAAACCAAATAAATAAAGATCATTTGCAAATTCTTTAGTTGGTCCCCTGATTTTGAAGGGCCCTACAGCTGTTTTTCGGTTGAAGTCAGATGACCAGAATTTCCTCCATCAGAATATAAATCCAATTCTCTTTACCTGCCAGAATTTCCTCGGAGAGCAATTTCAAGGTCAGAAAGAAGGGGCCGAATCCTGCAGCCTTTATTCAGCTTTATTTAGTAATTATCCTGACCCCGGGGCCCCCCAGGAATGGTTTGCTAAAGACCTTGGTGGATGAAGGGACGAGGAGCGGGTCAAGCGGCACCTCGCCCGGGCGTGAGCGCGAAGGGGGGGTGTTTGTGTTACAAGGAAACCTTCCCTCCTGTTCCTCCTTCCTCCAGGACGGGGAAATTAATGACCTACCCACTTTTCAATGACTAAAAACGAGGGAATAAAACCATTTCAGAAGCCCTCAATTTCTCGCCATGTACAAAGTGCCTTATTTTCATCATCCCTGTCAGTTATGACAAGCGCCGGCCGGACAAACACCGGCTCCGACTCTGCCCATTCATTTCTGTTCATCATGATTCCAGCAGAGGCTCAGCTGCCTAAAAATAAATACACACGAGTTCTGGGTGGGGTTGGTTTGATGTTGGTTTGGTTTGGTCAGTTTTCCCTTCACGGAAGGAACAATAAACTAGAAAAAACAAGACAGGATGATTTCCAAGGCGCTTCGCAACGGCTGCGGCGACCGCAGTTAAACCCAGGTTTCGCAAAAATGGCTTTTTCCAGCATTTAAAAGAAATACCAAATAAACAGATAAAAGCAAATCAAAAGCGTTTGCCCTCTCCCCCCTCTCCCCGAGATCTGCCGGGCGCTCGCTGGAAGCCAAGTGGCAAAGCAAGAAAGATTTACTGCAGCAAAGAAGCTTTGACTCTATTTGTAGCGAGTGTTTCTTTTTCTATCACTTCCAGACTCCAGCATCCCTTGAAGAACAGATGTCCTGGGGATGGGGAGCCATTCATCCTGCCCGCAGTTTGGGGGGTCATTCCCGCAGGAGCCGCCAGCCAAGAGGGCTCTACAATTGGCATGAGAAATCTACTTTTCTGATGAGCTGGAGAATAATATCAAAACAGAGCATTGCTGTGAGCAAAGGACGCTAATTTTCTCCACTGCTGGCTGCGGCTGGGGAGAGGCGGCGGAAAAAAAAGAGGGAGGTGGGGGGGGGGGGGGAGAAAGAAGGGATGGAGGAATAAAATTCCACCCAGTTAGAGAATCAACGCTCGAACCTGCTCCCGGTTCTTCATCAGCATGAAAAATGACAACTGTAACCAGATTTTTCTCTGTCGCCGGCGTAAATGTGCGATTACAGCTGTTCATATTTTCCCTCTAATGAAGGGTTGCGCATTTAAGCGGGGAGATTTATTGGCGACCGGGCACCGCCCCGCGCGCGGGCACAACCGTTCCACCGGCGCCGCCGCTTGTTTATCCCGGCCTCAATTATCATTTTTCTCCAGTTTTAAATAAGGAAAAAAAAAAATCAAACAACAAGCCCGTTTGGGTTCCTCTTTGGAGGAGAGAAATCAACAAAATAAACCGCGCGATGTACGCCGGGTGGAAAATGGAACAACACGGGGGAAAATAAGAGAGAAACCCCATCGGAGAGCGGGACCCTCCCGCGTCCCGGTGGGGACACGGAGCGGGTCGGTCGTTTGTTGTTGGGTTTTTTTTTTTTGCAGGGTGTTTTTTTTCCTTCCAGAGAAAACCCGGTATGAGGTTGGGTTCATAAACAGGTGAACCGATGGAGTTTATTGCGAGCAACATCAACACTGAAACTAAATAACTGCGTTGCCATCTCGGGTCCCCGCCGCAAGACGGATGGTAAACTTGACCCGCCGCTGGTACTATCCGAGTGCCATTTTTTATCGCCCTTGG
>VYZU01018665.1:0-23887 GCA_013401355.1 Ceyx cyanopectus | reverse complement strand
CTTATTTTCAGGAAAAAAAATCTCACCCCTTTAAATGAGATCAATCCATTTTTTTGCACTAGGAGGCTTTTATGATTGATTATGACAATCCTTTATGTTTTGAACTTGACAACACCACAAAAAGATAAAAACATTGACCTTTCAGAGGTTACTATTGTACTGTGCTATATAATTGTGATTCATATTGATGACCTCCTTGCCTACTTCAATAGGAAAAGATAATTAAATTTAAGTTGAGCAATGTACTGGCCATTTTTCACAGCTTAGGGTTCTCTGAGGCAAACAGTGCCCACAGCTGACATCAACATTAATATCAGAAGCAATACTCAGCAACAGAAGCCAAGAGCAAAAGGGTGTCCTCAGGTTTGTTTCTGCTTTTCTTTCTGGACAAAACCTGCTGTTAACTTCAGAATTCAAGCAAAGTTAATGTTCAGGAATGCAAAACATTGGCATTTTGAATGATCTCACCTCACAGTTGAGATAAACCTTGCCAGGGCACTTGAAGATAACCCCAGAAACCTACCACCAAGAAATTAATAAATAAAAAAAAATCTGCTAAAAAAAATCTGCTTCTGTCTGGTGGATTATTCAAATTTAGGAATACTGATGGATTATTCATGAAGAAAAAGGGATCTTGGCTAAATCAAAGAAAAATGTCCAAGTCTTTAGGAGCAAAAATAATATCCACACCTTGGGTTTTTTTGAGTTTTTGCTTAACCACTAAGAGTTGCTGACGTTCTGTTTCCCAACCTTTGCCAAGACCATATTCACTAAAGATGGTACTCTAGTCACTAAAACCTCTCTGAAAAAAAACCCAAACCAAACCCCCCACATAAGCAAACCATAAAAACCACAAAAAACAAACACCAAACATCCTTACCTGCTTGTAATCACAAGAACCTGAGAGCTCCTAGCTGACTTCTCTGAAAAATGAAGTGTTTACCATCCTGACATTTTCCTGACCTGTTTAAAACTGTTATATAGAATTAATTTTATTATTATAGTTTGTTTATACAGCACCAACATCTGAATTACAATTTGTCTGTTAAAACCTGCTTTTCAGTAACTCTGTTGGAACATATCTGTATATGTACAAATACATGGCAAAACCTTTGTGTTCTTTTATGATTAGAAAGCACCTATAGCTGCACAGTCTGATAATACACAAACATGCTCTGGCTAGAAAACAGAAGAACAAATGCCTGATGTCTAGCTTACTACAGATCAAGTTAATATGTGAAACTAGATGTTCCTGTAACATATCACCCCCTAAAAAAAGTTTACCATGTTTGTGTCAGAGGCTGAAAATGCCCCTGGAGACAGATCCCAGTGATGCTGTTTCAAGCAACACAAAATATCATTATCTGCCATGTTCTGGATATGAAGACTAAAAAACAGTGTACAATGGGAACTGAGGTCTTGCTTGCAAAGCTAGGCTGATGTTTTTGTGTGTGCAGACACACGTGTGTGAAGGAAAAGTGTATTAGTGTACTAACAAACTTCAGCCAGAAGCTTTACCTAATGGTCTCACTGTGTCAAAAGATGGCAACACTCAATTTTGTTGGTCATTACCTTGCTTTAAAATAACCACCAAATAAACTTAATGTAGTGAAGATCACTGTGAATGCTTTGATTTAGAGCTCTGTACATTTTTCATTATCAAATATCAGATGAAGCCCTGTTCTGGTTTAGTACACAGTTTTCAAGCCCATCACCTGTAAAACAGATATATCCTACAGCTGCTCCTCACATTGCCTTTATATTGTCAAATTCAGGTCTACAAAATTATTTGTAAAAACCAAAAAAAACCAAATAGAAAACGTGGCATGAATTTAGATACCTGTGTATTTGAGAGCCAGATCTTTTCCCTAGTTTGAATGGACAAGTAAAAATAACCTTGACAGAATGGTACAAGCTTTAGCAGTGTTTCATCAAAAGTACATCTGAAGAACTAATTTTTTTTTCTTTTTCCAATGTTGCTCATGACAAGCACATATCTAACCTGTAAATACATTACTATCTAGCAGCTATGTTATCTCCTCTCTCATACTGAGCTTTGAAAACACAAACATATTGCCTGCTTATCCTTTAAAAGGCAATGATGGACACTTCTTCCTGCATCATCTCTCAAGCATTCATCACTGCATCAGCTTCAAATGAAACTTTCAATGGGCAATTATAGTCTAGGTCTATGTAAAATCCTTGCCCTTCACTCCAGGCATTAGGTCAAAATGTCACTGCCTGTGGAATACAGTAACAATACATTACAAAATATGAAATCAAAACATGTGCTGTGTTTCTTGTACCATCAGATTCCTGGATTTAAGTAGTGTATGGAGCAGAAATGCCTGATGTCTCTCCTGACAACTCCCACCATTACATCAGTGAAAACAGAATGTTCTCCTGGCATTGCAATGCAGGCACAAAACTGAAGCATAGTTTGTTCATGTTTTTCAGAAGAAAGAGAGGAAAATATATTTTTTTTAAATCTCCTTCCTTCTTTCACTCCTCTCTTCCATTTCCCCTTTCTCAAAACCTATGGCCCTTCTGGTATCCCCTTACATACTTTTGGAAACAGTAAAGAATAACAAAGCAATGATGAAAGTAAAATGTTTTTGCTTAGAAAAACCCCCAAACCAATGTAATTTTACTCTCACAATTGAAAATGAAAACAAGTCAGTGATTAGCATGACTCTGCCTATGCTTGGTGATAGACTTTGACAAGACAATCTACACTAGCACTGGATAATTATTGTATTACCTTTATTTCCCTCCACTGTTTGCTCGTGTGCAAAGGGATTTATGGTGCTTGTGCTTCTTCAAAATCAGTACAGAATCCTGCTTTTTATGGATGAAGTGTGATCACAGTGAGTAAAACCATGCTAAATGATTAATGAGGAGTCAGTAACACTCAGGCTGTCCAGAATATCTGGACCAATCTTTCACTCTTTGCCACTCAAAATGCAATTTCTGGCCAGCTCAGCTGCCTATACACAACAGGCAGAAGAGGGAAAATGTGAGGTGTGTGCCAGCCTCTCCAGCCTTGCATTAACAGCATGTCAACTGGCAGCTATTGCTCTTACAATTCCCTCTGCTAAGGATTCTTCAGAACTGGGATTTATGCAGATTTTTTATGTCAATACAACTTAGCACAAACATGTAACAAGGGATGAAGCAAGAATCTTCAAAATATGGGAGTCAGTTGGAGCACAAGAGGTTGAGGGGAAACAGAAGGAAGAACTTGTTCCCAGTGAGGGTGGCAGAGCCTGGCAGGGGCTGCCCAGGGAGGTTGTGGAGTCTCCTGCTCTGGAGACATTCCAGACCCACCTGGATCTGTTCCTGGGTGACTTGGTCTAGGTGCCCCTGCTCTGGCAGGGGGGTTGGACTAGATGATCTTCTAGGTCCCTTCCAACCCCTAATATCTGTGATTCTGTGAAAATAAATTTAAGGTAGTCCTTAGGAAAACTAATAGAAAGCTACAAGGAGAAAAAAGAAAAAAACAGAAGTTTCCCTGTTAAAGAATTGTTGGTTTGGCTTTCTTTTTTTTC
Organism: Ceyx cyanopectus; assembly: GCA_013401355.1. NCBI lineage: Eukaryota > Metazoa > Chordata > Aves > Coraciiformes > Alcedinidae > Ceyx > Ceyx cyanopectus. Next base: position 20,339 of record VYZU01018665.1, on the reverse strand, counting down.
TTCAGACACTATTAAAAAACTAAATGCAACATGGATTTGGAACTAACTCATTAGTTTATGCAATTTTAGCCACAGCTTCTCCTGCTAGCTTTATTTTTTTAAAAAAAAGAAGAATCTCACATACTGCCAAATATTCTCTCTATACCTGAAACAGGTAGGAGATCAGAAGCTTTCACAGGCTGAAAGAAACAAAACACCAAGTAGAAACAGAGGTCAAGTAGGAAGCCTTAGCAGTTGGTACAGACATCATATTTCAACCTGGTTCTAAACTTCTTTAATCAGAGAATGACAGAAATGTGACAGAAAAGACCTCTAAGGTCACCACATAGAATCATCAACAAAACACAACAACAAAAAAACCCCAAAACCAACATAAAAAGCCCACAACAAACAAACCAAAACCAAACAACCCACCACACACAGAAATGACCTCACCATCCCAGTAGAACAAGTTCTGAATTGCCTCAGCTAGGTGTTTTTTGGATCCCTCCAGGGATGGTGACTCCACCACCTCCCTGGGCAGCCTGTTCCAGCACCTGACTACTCCTTCAGTGAAAACATTCTTCCTAGTATCTAACCCACACCTCCCCTGCTGCAACTTCAGGCAATTTTCCTCTGGTCCTGACATTTATTTAAGATGCTGGCATCCACCTCGCTGCAGCCTCCTTGCAGGTAGCTGTAGAGAGTGATAGAGTTTCCCCTCAACCTCCTATTCTCCAACTAAACAATCCCAATTTTCAGTGAAAACATAAGATGTTCTGACTAAATTATTTTATTTTTTCTCTACAATCTCACTTCCATGAGCTCAAATTTGTGAAAGACGTGTTCTTTTATATATGTATATTATATACTTTATATACGTATATTATATACTTTATATATGTATATATAGCCAACTATATATTTATAACATGCAATTTCTGAGTAAATATTAAAGATTATAGGAAGATGGAGATACTCAGAGAAGGGAATTTTAGACATCAGATTTTCACAGAGATACAATTCCCTTTCCATTCATAAAGCAGACATATGTATGTAGCTTATTTTCTATTAGTAATTATGAATCTTCCTTTCAAAAGTATTTAGGAGCAGACTGGATTATTTGCTATCTAAAGAATATATTTAAACACAGTTCTGGAAGGAAACATGGTTCTCCATCAAGAACCATCATATCTCCTCATTAAATATAAATATAAATATATATATCCTGCAACATATCTCTCTTCCTAGACTTTAGTTTGCTTGAGAAGAACTCAGATTCTGATTCACTTTCAAAAGACCAACATGCTGACATAATTAGCCACTAGTCTCTGAGGGAGGGAAAATGTTGGGGTTTTTTGTTTTGGTTTCTTTTGTCCTGAGAAAGCCTCAATAAACTACAGAAAACAAAAGGAGTTCAAAGGAGGATTAAAGATGAAACAAATTTAGAAAAGACTTGGAAAAGCTTTAATTTAAGATTGTTTAGTACCATCAAAGTGCAAACATGAAAATCTGCACTACATGACTGGGGAAGGAATAATAATTAAGCAAATAAGCTAAATGCATCTGTAAAGAAAGAGGCTTGCTTCAACTCTCCAAGCTTTTGGGATAGACCTACCAAATGTTGAATCAGCCAGCCCCTCAAAAATCTATTTTAAATCTACTCGTGCATGGAAGGTTAGGGTTTTCTTAAATTTTCAAGTAAATACCACTGTATCTAGAAGACAGGCATGCAGGGATTTGCAGCTGTTCCATCATGTTCCTGCAAACACTGTCTTTCTGAAGGAGGATGTTTGCCAGGTAAAGGTTGGGAGCCAGGGCAGCTGCCTGGATTCAGAGGCAGAGGCAATGCTGAATAATACAGCACAAAATGTGAGTCTAACCAAAACCACTTTGCATTATACAAGGCACCACACTTGCTAAATAAAATATTAATTCTATTATTTGTTAATTAAAGTGCTTAATACTTAAGGATCACCTGACAAAGTAACTAAGTTCTCATTTATCCCAGAGGAGTAACTGAAATATGTGCTTTAATTCTCAAGCTTGAAACTGGGAGTGATTACACAACCTGGAATTCAGAGCATCTCAAGGCCACTCACAAACATATCCATTATTTACTATTCTGAGGAAAAGGCATGAACATGTCTGGCAGCTTTGAACATCTGAGTTCCAGCATCAGATCATATCACAAACAAGGCATTTGCCACTAGTCTAGCCAGCTCTCAGGAGCCCATTCATTAACACTGCTCCAGCTCTGGGTTTGGTTGGTTGCTTGTTTGCTTTTTTTCTTTTTAGTTTAAGAAGAATTCCCATGAGAGTCAGGCTTCATAAAGTCCCTGGACTTCCACCTACCATTCTGAAGGCAAGCATATAAATGAAGAAACTTCCCACTATTACATGAGGAAAGACTGGAGAAAGAAAAAAGAAAAAGACTGGAGACAAAGTCTTGACCTGATGTAAGATGCCAGCAAAGTTCTTTGACTCATGTGAACCCAAAATTTACCCTAAGGCCATTCCTGTCAGATAATATGGACACAGTCAGAGCTGACATTTTAAAATGGAAGGTAAGGCAACCCAGTGACAACCAACAACAAACAAAAAAAGTTTTTCTAAACTGTTGCTGTGCTAATTTCTTCTAGAAGGAAATACTGAAAAAAATGCTCCTGCAGTTGTGGTCAGTGTATTTTTGTCATTCAGTAGTCATAAAATAATTGATGGCAACATTTTAGTATGTTAATATGTCTATATTTAGTAAATCCATACTAAAGCAGAAGTAAAACTTCCCAAAGGTTTCTTTGGGTTTTTTTTGTTTGCTTGGGGTTGGGGTTTTTTTGTCGTTTTGTTTGTTGATTGTTTTTTTGTTTGTTTGTTTGAAGAAAATAAATTATGTTGCTCAGTTTTCCCTTAAAGATTCTACCACCAAAAGCCCATCCTTCACTCCTAGCTGTCAGGATATCAACCTAAATGGAGTTTTTTTTCAATTAATCTTTGCTCGTGGTCTGTTGAGATGATTTCCAGGGTGAATATGTTGAGTCCCCCGCCTCAGTCACAGGGTTTGCTTAAGGAACAAGTGTCAAGATTTGGCCAGCAGTAGTTATTCATCACTAGAATCAAAATGTCTCAAACTAAAATGATTTTGAAGCATAAATGAATCTCTGGAGAAAGATAAAGTGTGTATCTTTTTATATATTTCACAGAAAGCATAGAAAATTAAGCAAGAAGAAATCTCTCTCATCCCTCTTCATGGAAACAGGATCAATTATACCTCAGCTATTTCTGCCAGACATTTCTTTAGAGATTCTCAAGTATCTCTACCAGTGGAGATTTTCCATGTCATTAGGCAATTTACTGTAGAACTTAACTAATCATACAGCCACAAGGGTTCTCCTAACCCCTTCTCCCATCTGCCTTGCTTCCATCTAAGCCCAACACCATTTATCCTATCTAACAGAAAGGGAGAGCAAACTATTGTCTTTCCCTTTGCAACTACTTTTGAGCACCTGAAAAATACTTCTGTGTTCCACTTCTGGTGGACCACTCATCTGCTGCCCATTTACTAACCAAGTCCTTTTAATTTTCCAGACACATCAATCACATTTGCTACAGCTTCTTTAGTAATTTTTCTTTAGTAATTTTATTTTTTAGTAATTTTCCTATTCTTTATAACTGTGTTATACAACCTGTACTAAGCCTTTCATTTGCTGAAGGAATATCAGGGCAGTGTTTGTCCCTACTGCCCTGGTCATTGTGCAACTTAGGGTAATATTTACTTTTAAAAGCCTAAAATGTTTCTGATGTTGTATAAGCATGGCATTGTAGCCATTCCTCTTTGGAGATAATCTGCTTGATATTGATGCAGCTGTTCATATGTGTTACACAACAGATTCCAAAAAAGCCCATTATTTGTTGGGTTTTATAGTTACACGTACAGTACAAAACTATTTGTGACATTGTCCTGGTTTGCATGAGAACCAAACGAATCCTGCTCAGTGATTTCACTTTTCAGCTCAGGTTTTCTAACTAACTGCACTTTCTGAAGTTATCACTGCCAGAAGCAGACACTGTTGCTAACACCTTATGTTTAGAGTTGCTACCAAGGATAGCAAGGGCACTGCTAGAACTTGTGCATCACACTTGGGGGTGCAGAAATGGAAAGACCTCACCTGCAGGGAGGAGTGGACAGGACAGGTGACCCCAAACTGATCAACGAGGTGTTTCAGCCCATAGACATCATAGTCAGTGTATAAAGCTCAGAGGGTGGGGAAGCTAGCTGGCTAGGCTAGGCCCGGCTAGGCCTTCAGCTCGGCATGTTGTTCACTGCCTTTCTTCCTCTCTTGAGGGATTCTCCCCCTCAGAGCCCCAAGGAGGACTCTGTCCATACTGCCTTCAATCCCAATCAGTGTGTTCCTGAACACAGTCCCAGAATCCAGCTCCTGAACACAGCCCCCATCTGCTGTGGGGCCCAGGCTGGGTCTCTCCCTGTGCCAACTCCACAGCATCAGTGACCGTGATGGAATCACCACCAGGGGGGTTGGGTTCAGTACTAGTTTTGTACATATTTGTATATATTCCATTATTATTATTTATTATTATTTTCACTAAAACTGTCTCAGTTTCCTTTTCTAATAACTAAATCTCTCTCCCTTATTCCTTTTCCCTCTTGGGGAGGGAGGGTGTTAAAAGAGTGTCTGTTATTGGTCTGGGGGGCTGCCTTGACCCTAAACTAAGGCAGACATCCTTTTTGAGCAAAGCTATACATTTTTTGTGGACGAAGTCCCTTTTGTGTCAGTCTGCATTGGCCATACTTAGTATACATAGCACCAAATTCACAATTTTTAATGAGCTTGTGGTGAAGTCACATCATATTGAAGCCTGCTGAATTTCAGTCTTAACCATCACGCAAACAAACCCCGTTGTTTCAACTTATCTTTCTTGTGGCAAAGGCCTGGAGAATGGGCTCTGGTCAATAGTCACTAATCTCATGAACATATACTACATTGGTGTGTATACTCTTAACTGAAGGTTGAAGGGAACCTAAAGACTTTTTAGATGAGAGATTTTGTGAAATAAAGGATGTAATTAGGAAATGTTTCAAGATGATGGTAAGAGCATTTTCCATCAACACCATATCCATCATTTGAGGCCATCTGATCTGTGCAGAAAGTATTTTCTGATAAACAGGAATGTGGAACACAGCTATTATTATTGTCAATGAAGTATGACACAAAGGTGAGAAACAAAAATTTATCCTTCTGTCAGTTAGGTAATCATACCTCTACCTACATTTCATCTCTGGTCTTTACTATAGAATTCTTTAAAATTATTAGCAGTATCTTCTGTTTTCTCAGAAAGAAAGCTAATAAATTAGCAACAAAGAGAAGAGCTTCTAAGTTAGACAGTTTGTTTGGAGTTATTATATAAATGGTCTTTCTGAAATATATCCAAGACTTAAATTATTCTGATTAGCTGTCTTCCGTGGAACTGGCAAAAAGCCTTTTCACTGGTGCTCTCATGGTAATTATTATTCTTGTTTCACTGCATATTTTACTAGCATTTTTCAAGTGTTTAGTTATAAATATATATATAAATATATAAAAGACCAGATCCAGATTGCCTTTCCTGTACAACTATTTCTGAAGTTGAAAACAAGTGTCTCCCTACGTCCAGCCTTGAATTGATTGGAATGTACTTCTAAAAAGGAATGCAGGTGCTCTTAAGCCTCTATTTATATATCACAAAATGATACATAATTCAGAACAATAAAGTTATGAGTGACTGCATAGTTTGCTTTTGTTCAACTTCTTCTTAGAAGCTAACTGTAAAAATACAATTTCTAATATTCATCTCCAGAACACATTTTTCCTTGTAGATAACAGCTCTCTTCAGAATCAAGAAACCTCTAAAAGATCTCATTTATCTAATCTATCAGAACCAATTAATTTTACTAGAAAACTATTCCTCTCATTCCTCAAACATCAGACCTTTCCTTTCCCCTTAATTCATCTCCCCAAACTGCTATCAAATCTGTAATTGGAGTTTGTGTCTCTTTGTTCCCACAGTTCTTTCAAACACCACTTCAAGTCCCATCACTTCTCATTAACTAGCAACTTTTGCAACTCTCTTTGATAGAAGAGTCAAATCCCTCAAGTCAAAACTTTGCAAATTAGCCTTCATTATTCCATGTTTCACCCTTCTCTGTATTATCTGCCAATGAATGAGAAACAGAAATTGCTATCTCACTTTCTAACATGTTAAGTAACTTTAGAAAACTGACTTTAGAAAACTGCTCTTTCTTTGCCCCCTGTACAGATCATTCCTTTGCCACCTGAGCTGCCCAATAGTGATATAATCCACAAGATATTCCTCTAACTATATGGTGTGACATACCATTGAAAATCAGCTGTATTCTCTGTAAGAAATATTCCATGCTGTATGATGAAAGCAGATGTAACCAACCTGTTAATTATTTGCAGCACATTTTATCTCTTTTCTTGTTTTCCTTCTTGATCTCCCACATCCAAATGGATAAAGGGCTTTGCCCTGGTATTTTTGAAAGATTCAGATGAAATAATCTTAAATAAAATATACCTTTTTACAGAAGTTAAAATAAACCCCAAGAACTAAACAAAACAACATATATTCAATATGGAAATACTAGAAGGCAATTGCCAAAGATGTCAAACATTTATTTTTTCTTTTCTCCAAAGAGGGCTCCAAAACTTTTCTTATTCTACCAACACTATTTTTCTGTTCACTAGTACAGAACAAAATGGCCAGACAGTAACTATTTCCATATATATACCATGAATGCTACCAAAAAGGCAAGGAGATAAGAAGGAAATTCTTCATTAACAAGAAGTTAGATTACTAACTGAAAAATACATTAAATACAAAATTATAGTGAAGGAAAAAAAAAATCAGTGAGTGTGCTAAGGCACTCAGGAAGCAAAGCTGAGAGCTATCAGTACACACAGACCTTCCCTGGACAGAAGATAAATGTGCAGAAGAAATGTTTGTAAACTGAAAATTCATCCAGCTGATTAGGCAGAAACAATTTTTCCTCAGGATCTTAGCAAGGTTTTGTTTTGTTTTCTCATCTGACAGTACTTTCAATTATTGAGACAGAATGACAAAAGAGCATAGGCACTCAGTGATCAGAGGACCTGCACCATCAAACTGGGCATCTGCTACTCATTTCTGAAGGATGCTGCAAGGGACACTCAAGTGAAAACCAGAATACTGAGTAGTGCTGAGCCAGGCCAGCTGGAGCAGGACCAAGAAATGGGGCTATTTGCAGAGGAATTTAACACAAGTGGGCTGTAGAAAGTAATTTGTACCTGGGAATGCACCCTGTAATTGTTTCATTTTATTTGATCAGCTATGTTACAGAAATGACTTAGGCATACATATAGCCAATGACAGACCAAAGAGAGGTGCAAAGGCAATTCCATTTCAAGAAAATATCCTTGGCTTTGCTCCCAAAGAGAGCCAAAGTACACTGCCATGACCCAGCCATTAATCCGTGAAATTATACCTGCATCTGGAGGCACTGTATCCTTGAACAGGATGCATCACAGAAATAATCACCTAATTTATGAAGCTGAAGAGTCTCCTCTGCCTTTGATTTAATTCTAACCTGGCTTGCACCTGCCCCATGCTGTCCTGAATTGCTTGATCATTTTTGAAAATGTTATGGCTACCTACACATTCACCAGCTCTAACAGCAGCTGCTATTTCTGGTCCCTTTTTTCCCCACCAAAAATCTATCTATCTATCTATCTATCTATCNATCTATCTAATCTATCTAATCTATCTAATCTATCTAATCTATCTAATCTATCTAATCTATCTAATCTATCTAATCTATCTATCTGTTTTTGAATTTTGGAAATGGGGAGTTCAAGCAAAGCATTGAATAATAGTTGCTCAGTGACAGAATCAACATTTTTACTTATATTTCCTTTCTATTTACTGCACAGCATTTTCAGGAAAGACCGTCTTAATGAAATTAATCTGTATTTCAGTAAGTCTTACAATTTATTTATTTATTTTTTTCCTTTTGCATTGATTCAGATAAAACCCTGAATAACATTCTTAATAATTCAATTAAGACTAGATTCTCAGATTTTATGGAGACAGCAACTTTTTATAAATATGTTGTGTATATATTCTATATATATGTATATATTCTATATATATGTATATAGAACCTCTACTAGAAGCCTTGTGCCATCACCACATTGTGGGAAAGGGGAGCTGAAGAAAACTCATTTTCATTGAGAGCATAGTTAGGATTGAGTTCCTTCAAAATGATAAATGGAATCACAGAATAATTGAGGCTGGGAAGACCTTCCAGGATCATCCAGTTTAAAACCTGGCCAAAATAGGTCTGTTTAGATCAGCCTGCTCCAGCCCATGTCCAAGTGAGTCTCAACCACTTCCAAGGACAGAGAAACCATAACCTCTCAGTGCAGCCTATTCTAGTATTTGATCATGCTCATGGTAAAAAGAAAAATCTTAACATCTAATCAGAATAATCCACATTAATAAAATTTTAATTACTTAAACTTTTAAAGTACAGGACTTATTTAAAAATCACGTTAATTACAAAAACACCTTCACACTGATATCTTGTTGTGCCCTAACCCCACTAATGCAAAGTTTAATTGGAATGTATTTGTCTCTTGACTCAATATCTGAGTGGTAAATGAAAATGTGTAACTAAAATCCGTACAGAAATTTCTACAGATGTAGGAGGAAAAAAAGGATCCAGAACAGAGAATGAATTTGCAGTACATCATCCTACAGCCAGAGCAAGCCTGACAGTTGTGCAATAAACCTTTATTACAAAAAAAGTCTTTGCCCAGTCTCCTACTACTGCAATAGAAAGAGCTAAAAATGTAAACAATGGGTATTTTGCATTTCCTTTGGTAGACACCACAACTTCCATTTGTTTTATTACAATATAAAGCCCTTCTCAAATTGGAAGCAAATGGAAAACAGATTAAACTCTTTAAAACTTTAAAGCTGTTCAACAGTTAATACTCTTCTGCATAATATCCAGAAAGAATGAATATTCATAGCCTCTGAGGAAAAATAAATTCCTGTGAAGTAGCAGCATTTATGTATTTTATGTACATACTCCTGAAGCACATTTTCATTGCTTATGTTGGGGGTGATCACATTATCCTTGTGCATGACTCTTGGAGTAAGAGAAGTGTTCAGACTCCTAACTTCTGGCATTGAACTCTTCCAGGTAAACACAAGTCCCATAAAAAGAAGACCAAAACCAAAAATCATACCTTTTTACTTTCTTCTATTTGAAAGATGAAAGTCAGGTAGCTGATTTGTGAGGGCATAAATCATCCCTTAACAAAAACGTAGGAATTCCTACACATCTCTATTGGAAGCAGCACAGAAACTACAGTTTCCAGTGCTGGCTTCACTGCTTTATGGTAGCTGTTAATTTAAACCTAATTGTAGAGCAGGTCACATTCAAGTCACTGGAAAAAAGCCCAGTCACTTTTATGGTGCATGACCAAGCCCTAGAAGAAAATAATAAAAGCATTAATTAAACCCATTTAAAAGGAAAAACAACAACAAGCAAATTTAACCCAGCTGCAGTTATTTAGAAATGCACATTATTTTTCTAACCAGGTAAGCACAGGGGCCATTGCTTTGTTAAGCCTTATAATGACCAAACCACAGAGCACCTCCTGTGTCAGACACTGCCACACCAGCCTTGGCCTTGGCCTTGGCCTTTGGTATTTGGGCTGCCATTTGCAGACATCTGCTGGCACTTGCAGTTAACACCTTCTCTTATCCACCCCTTCTTTTCCAACACAAAACAGCTATAAAGCATCACAACCAAGAAGTGAAGCAATGCTTCCTCTGGCTGCCATGCAAAAAGTCCATCATCATCAAAATGTAAACACATCGTTGTTTGTTTTGGTTTTTTTTTTCCCATAAAAGGGTGAATTCAAAACATTAAATGAGTATCACATTTCAGAGAATATGAGTGCACTCAAGCCAAAAATACTGACTGAAGAATGTATCATCTTCATTTTACATCTGTGATCGTGCAGTGATTCAAAGCATTCCCTCCTTTACTTATGTATGTGCAACAACAACCAAGAAAGACTCTCTTCTGGGCAGCAGTGGGCATACCAAAAAAAATAGACTTCAATTTCCCCTGCTCTTCTGTAAGTCAAGATTGAAAAGAGAGAAATCCCAGCAGCATGGCACAAAATAATTAATAATAAACACATAAGAAACTATAGTTCAGCTTTACAGGTACAGTAATCTGCACAAGAGTGACAGGATGCCAAAACTTTGACAGCTACAGTGCATAAACAGACAACACACCATGTCCAAACTAAGAAGAGCACAATATCTGCTGTTTAGTAGGCTATGTGAAATGCTTACTTAGACCTTGGATTAAGTTTACCTAGTGCATTCCTTCTGTTCATCCACCAGCAAGCTTAGGAAAGTGAACAGGCTGTGAAATCAATAGCTTCCCATTTGTTCATTTTTAGGAAAGGCACAATACTGTTTTGTATAAAAGAGCCTGAACTGCCAGCATTTCAATGAATCTGAAAGGACTTAGCAGCCACTGACCCCAAAAGATAATCAGCACACAGCAGTGAGCACTCAGTGCTTCCCTACTACTGAGACAGTGTAGTAATGCTGACGTGATCTTTAATTTCTGGGCCATCAGATATAAAATATCATTACTGTCCAGTCACTATTCAGTGACCAAAAGGACACAAAAAGAGTTGGCAACCACAGTCTTTTTTCTTTGGAGTTGTGATAAGCAATTTCTGGCTAGATAAGTAGTTCTCTGCAGTGCCAGGCTGAAGGATGCCAAATCTGTTCTGCTCCAGCCAAGGACTGCCACAGGTAATTCAATGGGATTACCCTAGAGCTTGACAACTGAGTACAAGTTTGAAGGTTATGTTGGACTGGTACCAAAGTGCTCAGAACTAAGTCTCTCTTGATGAGCTTCCCTCTATGTAAATGTATTGCAAAAAAAATGAGAAAGACCTAGATCCTGAAAGTTATTTAGATACCAAAATCCCATTGTTGTAACATGCTTAAATATCTCTAAAGATATGAGCCAAAACCACACTCTACACTCACAATTACTCTGTTGGGAGCCTTGGTGAGGCCAGTGACATAAAAATAATGAGTCATACACACCCATTTCCCTCATCTGTATCAGGGAAATAATTGGGAAATATCTACTTTATTTACAGAGACTGGTTTCAACAGGTTAACTAAAGCTCAGTTCTAGCTGGATGTTAAAGGAAAGAAGCCATACAGGTCCTTAAATGGGTAGTCATGTAGCACAATCAGCTGTGGTTCATAGTTTCTCTGTAATTTCCCTTGGCTGAATGTGCAGCCTTTGAGATGCAGAAGAATGGACAGCACTTGTCAGACTATGATTACTCCATAAATTGAAATACATAAAATAATAACTGATGCAATCAAATGCAAATCCAACCATAATTTGCTTGGAACATAAACAAGCAGATAGCAAATGACTCAATTTATAATTAATTCACAGAAAGGAGGAGTTGAAAAAAAATCCTATATAAATACATTCTTCAGGACTTGGCAGAAAATAATGACTGAACAAACATCTCAAATGGAAAATTAATGAATGACAACAGGAGCAGCACATGTGTAATGTGGAGATAGACTGCAAGAAAATTAAACAGCTTGCTTATGGGAAAATAGCCACCTTCTCCATATTTTGCTCAGAAAAAACACAGGATTCCAAATGGAATTCAAGGCTATTATTCAATCAGAAGCTTCTCATGAAATCAGAAACTGGAAAGCATGCTCCTGAAAGCAGAGCCCCAGGAGATAATTGAAGCCTTAGAATCACAGTGGTGATTTTCTTGAACACTCATCCCCAGGTTACCTAAAATAAAATCCATCAGACAAGTACATACAGTGCAGTGACATAAAGGTTACGATGAGTGAGATGTAAATAAAGAAAGTAGAAGAAAATAAAATGTATAGACAATGTTTTGGGAAAACTATATATGAGTACTTACACATTCATGCACAAAATTCAACCTTACAATATCTAACATAAATGAAAAAAAAGTAATGAAATCCTAATTCTCATTTGATAGTGCTGTCCAGAATCTCTACATACCTTAGCACTTTTAAGAGCCTTAAAAACATCTGTGGTTATCAGAACTTAACCACAGTTTAAGATCACACTCAAGCAGGTTTTCTAAAGGAACCACTGGATAAGAGGAACATGACCTGAAGAAATGCCTCAGATGTCACAGCAGTGCCATTCGAATAGCCACAGTCTCTGGCTTTAAACTGAAGCAGATTTAAATGGAAACTAGAGTCATAAAGCACATCACAGCCTGATAATTCAAACATTACAACTGCCTCACTAAATGCAAGAAATATTTTTATGGAAGTTGTAGGGAGGAAAAAATATGTCTCAAGTTCACAAATCTTACGATGCCATAGGACTGGAGAGAGAAGAAAACAAATCAACATTTTTCTTCCCAGGGTCAGTACTAAAATCTTTAGTCTTCTCAGCCACATAACCAGCTCTCAATGACATCCAGCACTAAATTAAAATATTAGAAGAGCCTTATGTTCCACATATGAGGAGTAGACCCCACTCTGTGTTCTTATTGCAGATGTTAGTAAATAATATAATGCTAAACTTATTGTTTGCCTTCAAAATGCCCTCACCACCAACTAAGCTTTTTCACTGCTGCTCTGGATGTAGAGTCAGAGGACAGCAGGGACAGAGATCTGTTTGCATCATCTGCCATTTAGTGCTGCATATAACCAGTTCACTCATTAAAGTTAAATGTCAATCTTCTTAAAATTCCATTGTCTAAGTCCTGCAGTCATGAAGGTTGATGCAATTTTTGCCTTAAAACCAGAATTGAGCCATTCTTTAATCCCTAGTCAGGCAGAATGCACATCACACATCATCCAAGGATGCAAACACACCTTTCTCTGCAGCAAGGTCCAGCACCAGTGAGAAAGGCTTAGAGAAAGGCTTATCAACCTAGGATGTGGCAATGCAAACTGTCACAGCCTAATTTATGGGCTAACAAGTGCATGGAGAGACTTTTAAATAAGGAACAATACAAACCACTTGGAGCAGCTAAGACCTGGTGGGCAAAGGTGGCCAAATAATGTCAAGAAATTAAATAGGCTTAATATACTACTGGGCTCTTGCAGATAAGTGCCATTAGCTCACACATACTTCATTCTCTAAAAGATCAATTACAAAAGTCCTGCCACTGAATAAAGATTACAGCTTTTACTCTTTGTCTTCTAGAAGGAAAAAAAAAATAAATAAAGTTAGTCTGGAGAACTCAGAAATTATACAAGGAACAAATAAAAAAAATCCAATATTCTTTTTTAACAAATCCCATTATTTCAGAAGCAACAGAAAGAACTGAGTATAAAACTAACATGGAGTGGAAGTTTGAGTGCTCAGGTGTTGCCACTACTTGATACCTTTTTGATATATGGTAAAAAAATATATATATTAAAATGAGGTACTAGCAAAAATGTCCGTTTAAGTCTCAACTTTCTAAATCTCAATTGATGCAACGTACATTTTTACATTTTTATAGGTGTCTTGAAGCAGAGGAGCTTCTTGAGCTTCTCTCCACATGATGCAGAAATGCATGCAACTGGTGTTGACAGGGCAGGGTACAAAGCTCCCTTAGCCATCCTTCCCTTTCTTGCACCTCCTTCTTCTTCACTGGCCTTGGTGCCTGCACGGTTGCCAGCTGGCACTGGCTCTCTCACACACAGGGGAAGCTTCTAGCAGCTTCTCACAGAGGCCACCTCTGGAGCACCTCCTCTACCAAAACCTTGCCATGCAAAACCCAACACTGTCCCCTGTAAACAGATCTGCAAGGCTGAAACAAGCCTGAAGAAGACAAAAGCAAGAGAACATACCATTGGCACCTCAAACAGCACAGTCACTTTGGTAGGCTGACCAGCTGGCTTCTCAAGCTGACCACATCAGCAAGGTTTTAGGCTACATTTGCTCATCCTCTTTGGAACAGCAGTTCTGGCCACTGGTTCTACCATTTTTTTTCAAGATTCTCTTTGCTACTCAACCTTATTTGAGCCTTTCTGGTGTCTATTGACTAAATGACATTTCAGAAAATGAAATATTTACAGAAAGGCAGAGTAAGGAGCTGGAATCCTCTACTACGTTTCCCAACTTCAAATGTCAGAGCCCAGCTCACTTGTCTTTTCAAAGGTTGTTTCCTCTTCTCCTGTCAATGGGTTCTGAGACATACACACCTCCCTCACATTTTTTTTTTAACATCCCTAGATTTTTCTTAATTGCATTAAATTTCTGCATTACCTTTTAACTGTTTTGTTTTCCTTTTAAAGACTAATACACATTGGTAAAATTTTACTAATCATTATCACATGAACTTTGTAATGAAATCTGCATTAGTCACAGAACTGAATTCACCTTCAGGAGCCAACATGTTCTAAACATGGTACTTGAGCATCACTAATTATAGGATTAGGGAAAGGTTCTGTGATGTGTGTGACATGCTTTCATCCCTTCAGAGGAATGCCTAAAGGGCTCAAACACAATGCTATGATGCTTCATTTTCATTCCACTACANTGTTTTATTTAATTGTATCTATAACTTTAAAATTACATGTAAACCAAGTACATCTCTATTTTGCAAATACCTCCCAAAAAAGTAGACTAAATCCTGAGGATTTACCAGTGAATTCCATACAAAAATTTCAAACGGTACTAAAATACTAATTTGTCTTTTTTTTTGTGTGTGTGTGTGTTAAGAAGTTTTACAGTAAAACAGAGGGATTAACTTGAAAATTTATCACTTTGAAACATACTATAATCCTAAAAGGCTTATAAGTGTTAGACAGTTGCTCAACAGATTTGGCAAGACAAAGAAGACACCCCAAACCAACGGAACAAGGTAAATAACCCAAACAAATTATTTACCTTGAAAGCAGTCCCATCAGGAAAGCTCTTCCTTCAGGAGTCCAAGGATGCATACACACCTTTCTCTGCAGCAAGGTCCAGCACCAGTGAGAAAGGCTTAGAGAAAGGCTTATCAACCTAGGATGTGGCAATGCAAACTGTCACAGCCTAATTTATGGGCTAACAAGTGCATGGAGAGACTTTTAAATAAGGAACAATACAAACCACTTGGAGCAGCTAAGACCTGGTGGGCAAAGGTGGCCAAATAATGTCAAGAAATTAAATAGGCTTAATATACTACTGGGCTCTTGCAGATAAGTGCCATTAGCTCACACATACTTCATTCTCTAAAAGATCAATTACAAAAGTCCTGCCACTGAATAAAGATTACAGCTTTTACTCTTTGTCTTCTAGAAGGAAAAAAAAAATAAATAAAGTTAGTCTGGAGAACTCAGAAATTATACAAGGAACAAATAAAAAAAATCCAATATTCTTTTTTAACAAATCCCATTATTTCAGAAGCAACAGAAAGAACTGAGTATAAAACTAACATGGAGTGGAAGTTTGAGTGCTCAGGTGTTGCCACTACTTGATACCTTTTTGATATATGGTAAAAAAATATATATATTAAAATGAGGTACTAGCAAAAATGTCCGTTTAAGTCTCAACTTTCTAAATCTCAATTGATGCAACGTACATTTTTACATTTTTATAGGTGTCTTGAAGCAGAGGAGCTTCTTGAGCTTCTCTCCACATGATGCAGAAATGCATGCAACTGGTGTTGACAGGGCAGGGTACAAAGCTCCCTTAGCCATCCTTCCCTTTCTTGCACCTCCTTCTTCTTCACTGGCCTTGGTGCCTGCACGGTTGCCAGCTGGCACTGGCTCTCTCACACACAGGGGAAGCTTCTAGCAGCTTCTCACAGAGGCCACCTCTGGAGCACCTCCTCTACCAAAACCTTGCCATGCAAAACCCAACACTGTCCCCTGTAAACAGATCTGCAAGGCTGAAACAAGCCTGAAGAAGACAAAAGCAAGAGAACATACCATTGGCACCTCAAACAGCACAGTCACTTTGGTAGGCTGACCAGCTGGCTTCTCAAGCTGACCACATCAGCAAGGTTTTAGGCTACATTTGCTCATCCTCTTTGGAACAGCAGTTCTGGCCACTGGTTCTACCATTTTTTTTCAAGATTCTCTTTGCTACTCAACCTTATTTGAGCCTTTCTGGTGTCTATTGACTAAATGACATTTCAGAAAATGAAATATTTACAGAAAGGCAGAGTAAGGAGCTGGAATCCTCTACTACATTTCCCAACTTCAAATGTCAGAGCCCAGCTCACTTGTCTTTTCAAAGGTTGTTTCCTCTTCTCCTGTCAATGGGTTCTGAGACATACACACCTCCCTCACATTTTTTTTTTAACATCCCTAGATTTTTCTTAATTGCATTAAATTTCTGCATTACCTTTTAACTGTTTTGTTTTCCTTTTAAAGACTAATACACATTGGTAAAATTTTACTAATCATTATCACATGAACTTTGTAATGAAATCTGCATTAGTCACAGAACTGAATTCACCTTCAGGAGCCAACATGTTCTAAACATGGTACTTGAGCATCACTAATTATAGGATTAGGGAAAGGTTCTGTGATGTGTGTGACATGCTTTCATCCCTTCAGAGGAATGCCTAAAGGGCTCAAACACAATGCTATGATGCTTCATTTTCATTCCACTACACAGGGGCCACAGTGGTTCTAAAAACCCATGAACAGTCATCCTCTCAGTCCTTAAAACCATACTGCAAGGTTTGGACAGATTGCAAAGGAGTACAGCAGGATCATGTAATTACTTATCACAGTACTATTATAGGGAAATCCAGAGTGAAATCTGTAGTTAAACAGCCATAACAAAGTCTGTGCTGAAGCTAGCAGGTTAAACACACAACTCTCATGCTGAGAAACTGCTCTCAGTTGGGACAGCTGGAGCAGAAAGGGCACAGTTATGATATGGCCACAGACAGCACTTTTGGTGACAGTGCAAGCCAAGGCTCCTGGACAAAGCTCCAGGCAGAAGCTGTGGCATTCATTTTAGAGTCTAGCACACACAATTTAAGTGTCTTCTCATACCATGGCAGAAAGATAAATGAATGGCCAAAAATGCTGAAAAAAAGTGGACTTCCCATGAGCATGTCCACTTCTCCATCTCCAACCACAGACTTTGGGCAATACCCTTCCTTTGAACTGATCATGCAGATGTTTAGCTGTGGAAGATTGCCTGAGCACTGTTGGAGGGCTCCTTCATCACCTCCTGAGGTGAACAGAACACTTCTCCCCAGTAACTGCACAAAAGAACCGAAAAGGAGCAGCTGAAGTTACGGAAGCACAGAATCATTCAGGTTGGAAAAGACCTTTGGGATAACCCTACTCCACAAAGTTTACCCCTAAACCATACAGAGGTGATACTGGAGGTAACACCCTACAGCCATGTGCACCCATTATGTAATGTTTCATAAACTTTAGGTATGCACACTTGAGAGCAATTTGACTTTGAAAAGAAAGCACATTCAAAACCTTACAGCTTTATTATATTTACTGATCTTGGCATATACAGTATTAATTTATTCATGGCCAGTGTATAACTCTTTGTTCTTTACCTCAGATATCTTTTCTCTGTTTTTTTTTCTCCCTAAATATATTTATAGAAATCTATTACATCTACTTCCAGACTTTATTTTATGAGACTAAAGAAATTTATCCTACCTTACAGAGCACAAATTGTCACTTTGGATTCCAAATTGGCTTCTTCTGCACCTGTTGCAATTTGAATGTATTTCTATTGCATATGAATAATCACAACTTCATGCAATATTTTACACTGTTATACCAGCTTATGTCCTTCTCACCACTGAAAAAGCTGCTTCTCATATCTTTTAGCAACACATGTGCTTTTTCTATATCTGCAACACATTCATAATATCCAGTCTTTCTGCAGTAAGGAGGCAGATTATAAATATTTTTCATTTTAGAAGCAGAAATTTCTGCTATCCATCACCAAGTGGATTAATTTTAACTTTGTAGTACATCCTGGTTTTGGCCTGGGACAAAGTTAATTCTCTTCCTCGTAGATGCTGCATTTTGGATTTAACATGAGAATAATGTTAACACACTGATGTTTTTAGTCATTGCTAAGTAGTTCTTATCCTGATAAGGTTTTTTCATCTTCCCATTCTCTGCCAGTGCACAGATGCACAAGAAGCTGAGAGGCAGCATAGGCAGGACAACTGAACTGGCCAAAGGGATATTCCATACCATAGGCATCAGGCTCAGTATATACACTGGAGGAAGTTGGCTGGGAGGAGTTGATTGCTGCCCAAAGATTGTCTGGGCATCAGTCAGCAGGTGGTGAGCAAGGCTCCTCTTTCACCAAAGCGCTTTGTATCATTTGCTTCACCCTCTGCGTGCCTGCTGAGTTCCTGCTTTTCTCACCTTTCACTAGACCTGTAATTAAACCCTCCTCGAAAATGCATCACTTCAGGTGTCCTCATGAAGAGTCCTGATGAAGCTGGTAATAGTTTGCTAAGGGAGGGCAACAAAGCTGCTCCACTACTCCCAGCTCTCTTGCAAGATACATCCTCTTCAGCAGATGGAGGGCTGCAGTGACAGACAGACTTAGGGCTGGAGAGCTCATAAAGCTCTGAAGAGCAGGAAATTGCAGAGGCCTGTCTGCCACTGCTGTCTATTTATGAAAAGTCATTAGGCATTCCGAGTCTCTTAAGTTCCTGCTTTCCCAAATAAGAAAACAGTACTTTAAGAACAATAAACTCAAATCATCTTGTTCTAATTTAAGCTTATTCTCGCTGCTTGCTTTTATATGCTAAGCATGGAAGTAATGGCAAGCACCAAGTGTCCACCTGCTACAGGGAAACCAATTAGCTGTATAAGTGAGTAGTGGGTTTTCTCCCTTGAAACTTGATCTACAACCTATGGAGTTTTGAAGCAGTAAATACCTACTACAGTATGGATACCACATGTTTGGCTTTTGTTTCAACAAGAGTTTTCGGCCCCAATTCTACTTTGAAAGCCCTGTTCTTCTGTCACAGACATGACTCAGGGAGCAGTTACCTGCTTCCAAGAGCTACGTCACAGGTCAGTTGGCCAGTCAGTGCTGTGGACCTTCCCTTCTCCTTCACTGGAGAGCTCCATGACCTTCCTCTGCTTTCATCCTCTTTTGCTTCAGCCAGTCACTGTAAGCAGAGGGACTCTGGCTGCTCCATCAGGGACAGCTATAAATCTTATTAATCTTATTAATCTTAAATCTTTAAGTGTAGCAATGTACAATTATCATCAATGGAAGAAGTTGATAGTTTAAGGACTAGGAGAAAAAAAAAAGTGAATGGAAGAACCCTGATTTCCTCCTGCAGTCACTTTATATGCATGTACTATGAGGTGCTATTAGGAACAGTATGAGGTACTAAGTGAAAAGCTGAAAAGTACAAGTACACTTCAAGTAAAGATAATTACTAGATACTCTTGTAGCCTTCTATATATTTATCACTTTGATATGTATTGAGTATAAAAAATATACTGAAAAGAGCAGCTAAGCTAGGATAAAGAGGGTTCTGCTTTCCTGAATACATCACATTGTATCAATAAATGAAAGCAAAACTTGAACTGGAATATGGTCTTAGAACAGTAAAAGGGATGGTACCTCTGAGAACTAAGTAACATCCTTATTTTAGAGACTGTGAAAACCAGTAAATAATTAAGCAAAGAAAGAAAAGACAATGAAAATGTAATGTATAACTGATATAGGGTCTTGTCTTTAAATACACCTATATAAACAAACAAGCACATATTACATATGACATATGACATATTACATACACAGTCCCCTTCTACCTGTATGTTTATATGAGGTTACACACTGATGACAAAATGACTTGCAATTGAGTACCAGTCAAAATGGGTTAATAAATATTTTCATCTTAGAAATCTATGATGTCCCACGGCTCCTTCTAAATATTTCTAATTTTTTTTGCATCCTTCTGACACAGTAATGACATACTGCATTTCCTTAAATGATATTTAGCAGCAGAAAACAAACAGGATCATAAGACCTGGCAGCCCCTTGTACAATCAGCACAGTGCTTCCCAGGCCAGCAAGAGCTGCAGAGCTGAGCAATTCAGGAACTGATGGGAAATGTTCTTCAAGAAACACATATTCAAATGGCCTGTGATACAAGGGACTACTGATCAGAAGTCATTGTGTACCACAACCGACTATTACATTTTCTATTTCGATTTAAAAGACTAAATGGCTGGAATTCAATTTGCTCCCACATGAGAGGCTTACCAAGCTGCAAAACCTTCACATT
>VYZU01018657.1:0-15873 GCA_013401355.1 Ceyx cyanopectus | reverse complement strand
TGGGCTTCAGGGAAAAAGTACTTGAGACCTCTAACTTGTCCCTAATCTCTCCAGAGGAAGGGGCTGATAGTGAGAGAGAAGGTTCATTGCTGTGCCTTTGATTTCCATCCAGCCATAATCCCCACCTGACATAACTCCTGTCAGATTTAAACCTTATGCAGTTAACAGCAATGTGAAGAAAGTCTGACATGGTATCTCAGAAAATGCTGTTTACAAACACTGGACAAACATGCAGTGACCTTGCTGTGCCCATAATGCTTTGGCTGATTTCTAAGCATTTCTGAAACACAGTAAATAAGCTATTTTACAAACTATTAGAAGCACACTAGTTGATCCCTATATAGTGCATGAGTATAATTGACAGGTCATAGAAAATTCCTGCTTTATTACTTCTGTGCTTTATTAGATGGTGGTGTCATCAAAGAACATCTCTGGTGGAGATAAGCACAACCTTTAATATTAAAGGATACAAAAACTTAGATATGCTTAAAAGTTTCTGGGAAATATGCATGTTCTGTTTAAAAAGCTCAAAGATGCATTATAACCTCTCTGGATAACAGTTTATCAGTACCAAAATAGCACCTGGGAGAATAGGCAGACACTTCCTTCTGTACCAGACACTCCTCTGAAGAGTAACTTGCAATAGTCACCGGGGCCTAAGTTTCCTTAGTGGCATCACAGATTTCTTTTGGCAAGTATAGTGTACGTTGAACCCTGACCATGTTTGCTGCCTAAGAACCTTTTCTTCCCCAGGTAGGCTGTGCAGCAGTGTCAAACCACAGCTAGCCGTGTGGTCACGTTGTTTCTCTCTGAAGATCATCCATCTTAAGACTGTACTTGAACAAGCCTGGGCAAGATTTGAAATTCCTTCTTCCAAGCAACCACTTGTGATTGATCTGTTCTGTTACTGTTGCCTTTCTCTTGGACAGAATAACATTTAAGGTTTTGTTGTACGCACAGAGCATGGATCATTTGCAGGAATTTTTTAATAAGTCGGTTGATATATCATTCTTTGGGAAGGTGGTAAAATTTTCAGTCTCCTAGCTCCATATATTCTATTTATGGTTTTATTAACTTCAGCAATATCAAAAGCAATCAAGGATTGCCAATCATCATGGGTGTTTTCCATGAGTGGGAAATCCTGGATAGGGTGATAGGTCACTGGAATGGGTTGCCCAGTGGAGGCCCCATCCCTGTAGACATTCAAGGCCAGGCTTGATGAGGCTCTGGGGCAGCCTGACCTAGTTAGAGATGTCCCTGCTTACTGAAGAGGTGGTTGGACTAGATGACCTTTGGTAGTCCCAACCCAATATATTCTATGATTCTATGATAACAGGAGTGCNAAAAAAAAAAAAAAAAAAAGAAAAGAATAAATAGCATTGCCCCTTTTCAAATCTGATTACAAGCACCTGACTACTCAGGCTAGTTTCTGCTGATTAAGAAAAAAAAGCCCATCTTTATATTGGGGATTATGAGAGACCTTACAGCATTTAAAATGGATGCAAATGTTTTTCTATGCACTGTGATCCTTTTTTCCTCACATTCATAACCTAAGATCCATCCTCTGCTACACTGTAGAGCCTAAGAGAAGGTCGAACAGAATGCTTCTTTGTGCTCAGCCCTGGCTCTGCCCTCTGTTTCTGGCTCATGTTTGTACACAAAAGCATACACATCATTCATAGTGTCAGAAGCAAATCTGGATGAGCCAGGTCCCTTTCGGATGTGAAGCCAGAGGGCATGATCAAGCATGCAGTTGTTGACTGATGGCCGAGTTCACCCAATGTGAATCTGAAGTAATTCTTTCTACTTATATAGTTTAGCTTATTGTTAAAATAAAATTACTTGGTTTTTATTTGGGTAATGTGACTGCTGGAGGGGGTGTGTGTAAAAGTTTTTGCATTTGAGAGCACTGAGATGCATAATATTAGTGTGATCATGAAGTCGTCTTATTAGTAAGACAACTTGTCCTTTTTTGTCAGTGAATTGCAAAGATATGTCAAGGCCCAATTTAATCTACTCCCTGTAATAGGATTTGTCTGTAGCTTGAGGAAACAGAAGCTTGTAATGCATAGGGTTATTAAGAGTGGGTTGTAAGCTATTTGAGACTCTTTAATAAAATATAATATCAGTATATTCAATGAATATGGAAAGAGGGATCTAAATATTTCTTGTTACAACCTTCAAATATCTTGGGAGAGGAGAATGATACCAATTAAAACAAGGGGAAAAAAGCAATAGCTCTCTGAATTCTAGCCTTCCTCAAAGTTAAATATTGATGTAAGCTGGAGTTCAATTCAAGAATCTCATTGCCCCTGCTGTAACCATTAAACTAAATCCCTGCCCCGTTTCAAGACAAGGTTAATGTATGTAGGGAACCTTGCGAAGAACAGCTTTAGTTGCTTTCATGTACACCCATGCGTAGCCCTTCTGCAAACAAGGCAGTTTTACACAAGTAAAGATACAGCTGCCAGGAGGTACAAAGTATTCTGCCCTCTGAATTGCCTCACTTCCTATGTAACAAGCTTTGAGACAGTTGAAAGTATTTGCAGTCCCAAACCTCACTCACCTCTTCCCACCGTGCCTTGGCAGGAAACAGAAAAATCGAAAGCTTTAATTGCCTCTTTTTAGAGGGAGTTTTGGTGTCCGAAGCAAGCAATCAACACCAAGTGATTGAATTTTTGTGGATTAGAACTATTAGGAGCTGGGCTCTGTTTTGTGTGCTCCTGAGCATTAAGGTACACAGTGGTAGGAAACAGACTGCTTTGACATAACATTTCTGATCCTCCTCCACGAACACAGTGACACCAATCACACGTACAGTCATATCCTTCTTATCGGAGATTTCTGGAAACAGAGTAACTTAAAATAAACTAAGACTGGCATCTTTTAGTCAATAACACCTTTGCAGTCCCTGTAGCACATCAATTCACTGTTTACCTTGCTGATTAATATGACCTTGTTCTGTGTCATATCTAGACAGGTTAAATACCTAGATTGTCAGTCACTGCCAAAATGCCACTATATCTGTCGAACTGAAATCACAAATGAGCAACCTGGGACACTGCTACTCACTTGAGGCACTCTACGATTGCTCTCTGATGGTGGTCCTCCAAAAATACAGTAGGGCAAAATGTATGTTTTGAAATGAAACATCCTGGTTCCCCTGACTGGTTGCCTTTGAATACAAAGTTTAGATTCAGGTCTCTGAATGCCTGACTCACAGGCAGTGCTGACATATCAAATACAAGAGGTCCTCAGTCAGGGGAAAGAGCAAAGGCAGAGGAGAGTGAAGGACAAATTTCACCTTCTATTTATTGGGGTTGGGCCTCTTTTGGGGGTGTTTTTTGGTATCTGCAGTGCTTTGCAGGAAGGCAAAATCATGGAAATAAGTGTGGCAATATTTTTTGTTTTGATGAAAAAAGAATTTTTGGACATTGTCATTATGAAATGAAAATTCTCCTTGGACAATGATAAAAGAATGAAATGTAACAAAAGGAGATATTTTCTTAGGGAATTATCCTTAGTTTAATGGCTAAGAATTTGTTATTAGTTAACCTGAGTTAATATAAAAATCAAGGAAGTTGAGTTATTTACTAAACAAAATAGTCCTAGTTATCATCTCAGATAGACAGAAGGGAGAAGAAGTATAGTAATTTTCTCATTAATTAATTTGAGACAAAATCATACAGAGAAAGCATCAGAGAAAAATTTAGATGAGTCATGACTCATTATAGTCCACTGAGAATTTCGCTGGGTTAGGAGGAGTGTAGCATGCCTTTGAGAAGTCCTGGACACCCAAAAGGGTTTGTAAATTGACTTGTGGAGAGACAGCAGATGGTTATTCTTGTGGTATCACCCATTCTCTGTCAGGAAGCTTATTCACACCACGAACAGTATCATCACTGAGACTGCTCTTGAGGCTTAAATTGGACCTCACCAAAGAGCATCACGTCTCTATCTGTGCTCCTTCCCTGAAGTATCTCAGGTTACTCCTCTGAATCCCTCTTTCCAAAGTATATATTACTTCTACTTTATTACAGCACATGGAACATAAAACATCTTTTTTATTGCTACTCTGTTTTGGGTCCCAAAGGTTTTGTGTATGATGAGCGACATGACATCCAAAACATTTCATTACTTCCTGAAGAAATTTGAAGACTGTAATTTCCAGTGACTTCTAACACAGCAGAGAATTGAACAGATTGAGAGCCCTGCTCATGGAGGGGCTCGAGAAGCACAGGGCTGAGTGGTGCTTCAGAGGTACCTGCAATGAAGTTTATGTATCAGTAACCCGAGGAAAGCAGCTGCTCTGAGATACCTTGGCTCTCTGCACAGCCACAAAACTTAACTGGAAGAAAATGTCAAAGAGAGAAATAGGATATACTATTTCTTCCTTTCACAGTGATGAGCATTTTCCCAAGCTGCACATCCTTTTCAATGGCAGAGGCCTAGGAAACAAGTCAGAGACAGCAGGGATGTGCCATTTCCCTCTTCACAGCTTCCAATCGCCAGAGGTACAGCAATGAAAGTAATCACTGGGGGCAGCATGCATGATACAGATCAGTTCTTTGCCTGAGCTAAGGCAGGAATATGAAGGTTGTTTCAGTTTCTCAGATAAATGTGTTAACCACAGACTATAGGGCAACCGAAGGATAGTCTGGAAGCCAGGAGGCCTATGGGTGCTCTGTCAGGCAGGCCGCAGTTCACACTCTCTGACCCAACACGTTTCCACATCTGTGCACAAGAAAAAGATTTTCACAGAAGAGTGCAAGAGGGACCAACACGAGAAACCACCGTAGTCTAGTGAAATTAAGTTTAGTGGCAAATTAGGAGATCAACAGTTAAGTAAGAATGATTTTTTTCTGTGCTTTCTAAGTGTGCTGACTTACCGGGTGTTAAGGGACGGAGTCAATAGTGAGGAATAGCTTCTCCCATTACTGCCAGGGGTGTGGTATATATTCTGGCACTGCCAAATGCAAACTCAGAGCTGAGAGTTCCCCAAGCAGATCAAGACTTCACCCAAGCCTGGGCCTACCTTCCAGGTAAATGCTCTAATTGAGCTAACAATGTAAGTAGAGGGATTGTGTCCAATCTTCTCTCAGACTTTTTGTTTGCATTAGACATAATTCTGGAAACACAACACTGAGGCTTTGTAAAAGCCATAATTAGGGGCAGGGAACACCTAACTTTCAAATTCTACTGAATTTTGTGGAAAACAAAGAGTTTCCTCAAAGACTTAAAGTGGGTAGCACCAGAGAGCATTACTGATCTTAATGATTAAAAGTTGAACTAAGTGGCACACTCTGGCATCCTTGGTTGAACTAAGATGGCACCTCAGGCCTTCATCATTAGAATACAAAAGAGTTGAAGGTCCAAAATGTGGCCAAAACAAAACAAAAAAAGATGTGTTTTTTAAAAAACAAAATATCCCTAATCAATTAATTTTCCACTCGAGTGCATCTCACCTCATAAACACTTAAATTGTTGGAAAAAAAAAAAAGTAACAAGTTCCAGTGGTGTGAGGAAAAACAAGGACTCACAAGATAAGGCATCAACAAGGTGGAAATGAAGTTCTACAAGTGAGGCTATTTCTAGTGGTGAATTATGTTAATAAGACATACAAGAGAGAACATTCTTCCAATATAATGATGGAAAGTCACTGCTAAGTCTACTGTGTCTTACTAGAACTAGAGGCTGCTAATATATGTTGGGATTTTGGGGCCAAATCTTATGCACACCAGGCCCTCATATAATCTAAACAGGATCTCAGAGTGTCTCGGAGTGTAATCCTATATGCTCCAAACAGATTTTATAAGCAGCATGCCTGTGAAATCAGGATTTCTAACTTTAGAAGGTTAAACTTTCTGCTGACTTCACCTTCCCAAAGATTTCAGGACTAAATAAGAGTCTGTGTTTCATGCAACTGCAAGGGAAGCAGTGCTCCACACCTAGTTTTTAATCTTATTTGCAATGGTAGATAAAATAACCAATCTTCATGCACACGTACACACATGGTAGGCACTCTGTTAGTGAGGTATCACAGACTATACATCAGATTCAGTGGCGACAATTCTAATAACATTGAACAAAACTGAGCAAAACTAACCCACGGGAAAAAAAACCTATATCACAATCTACTATTCTGTTGACTAATCTATCAAAGGAAAGAGAACTCGCACCACTTGAAACTACACTGGCCATTTTTCTTCCCATATAGGATCAATATATATAAATAGCTAGGTTACGGTTAGAAAATGGGTTTTAGATAACAGAGCTAGAGCTTGAAAGTTGGGTTGTTGATACAGCAAATGCCAAGATTCCTTTAACCTGTAAATAGACTAAAAATTGCACAGATCTGCAGAAAACAGTAAGAGGTAAGAAAATCTCTATAAAAGTGAAATTTCTCTCTACTGTTGGATCCCTTTGGCAACAAAGCTTCACTTTGTGAGTGGTGCTTGTGGCTGGATAAGGAGCTATTTCCTGCAGGATTTCTTCTTGAAAGCCTGAGCTTTCCCTGTGGGAAATTTTTGTACAGGCAGTAAATGCTTTGCAGGCCATTGTACACTAGCTTGCCAAATTTTTCCCTTTCCCTAACGGAGATAAAAAGCTATCTGTAGTATTTTGAGAAAAGCAGTTTTAGCCCCTTTCACCCTCTACAGTGAATGTTAGGAATTTTTCACCTTTATTTTGATCTTCCCCAGATTGATGCAGTTAAGAGGTAGATTGTGTCCAAAGTGAGAAAACTGTATATTGTCTAGTAGACTGAACTGGCCAAGCTGTTAACTTCCTAAATTCTAGAAAATATATCTCTTAGAATTTAAACTCACCATAATAATCTGCACCACTGTTGGAAGATGAAGCACAGTGGCAGTGGACAAAAGCAAGGTGTATTTCATCTCTGTAGTTACAACCTCTATTGTATCTAACACACATAATTGTAAAAAACAGAGACTGCATCAGTGGTGTGTGGTGTCAGGGAGAGGTTTCCACAGCATGTGTGGTGTTGCTCAAAGAGTTGTGATGTCGAAGCTCTAGTGCTAGATCTCTGGTATAGACTAGAAGAACTTACAAAATGAAAAAAAATAATAATTTGTCTCAGAATCCAGGAGCACAGACTGTACATTCTAAAATGAACTGCAGGTTCACAGCCTGCTCGACATGTCTGGTAGCACCAGGGACCATGGTGCAGGATCCAGACTCAGCATCACATGCCAGGGCATCAGTCTCCTCACAAGGCACCCTCCCCTCTGGACTTGCCTTCCAGCCCAGTGCTTGTCAAGCACCAGTCATACAACAGTAGATGTGTGTAAAAACTCAAATGGTTGTTGCATGTAAAGATATTTCCAGACATAGTGCAGAAAATTCATATTATTTTGCATTAATTAAAAGTCTTGCTTAACAAGCACTTGTTTGCAATTCTATAAATTTATTCGCTCTTCATTACTGCATAATAATAAATAAATATAATAAATAAATAATAAATAAGCATCTGAGCTTTTGAAACATTTCATCTTAGGAATTCAGAGCAGTTCCCAGATATTAATTAATCTAAAACCCCATTTATTGATGAGAAGCCTTTAAATGTTCTCAAGTCACTGTCACTGTAGCTTTTGTTGGTGATCTCATCCAGTGTGCCCGGGATTAATCATTCTGTTCCAAACAGGGCATGGTACATAATTTGTTCTAATATATATATGACAGAAAAGACATAAATTGATATTATTAATTTTTAAGTGGCTTTACACCTCCTAAGTGCAAGAAGCTTCCTTGTAGATTCTTGTTGGGTTTATATTTTTAATAGTGAAAATACATTCAAGAAAATTGAGGGTGCAACTTATTTTTCAAAATAGATGTCTTGTATTCTAGCATNGAGAAAACTGTATATTGTCTAGTAGACTGAACTGGCCAAGCTGTTAACTTCCTAAATTCTAGAAAATATATCTCTTAGAATTTAAACTCACCATAATAATCTGCACCACTGTTGGAAGATGAAGCACAGTGGCAGTGGACAAAAGCAAGGTGTATTTCATCTCTGTAGTTACAACCTCTATTGTATCTAACACACATAATTGTAAAAAACAGAGACTGCATCAGTGGTGTGTGGTGTCAGGGAGAGGTTTCCACAGCATGTGTGGTGTTGCTCAAAGAGTTGTGATGTCGAAGCTCTAGTGCTAGATCTCTGGTATAGCCTAGAAGAACTTACAAAATGAAAAAAAATAATAATTTGTCTCAGAATCCAGGAGCACAGACTGTACATTCTAAAATGAACTGCAGGTTCACAGCCTGCTCGACATGTCTGGTAGCACCAGGGACCATGGTGCAGGATCCAGACTCAGCATCACATGCCAGGGCATCAGTCTCCTCACAAGGCACCCTCCCCTCTGGACTTGCCTTCCAGCCCAGTGCTTGTCAAGCACCAGTCATACAACAGTAGATGTGTGTAAAAACTCAAATGGTTGTTGCATGTAAAGATATTTCCAGACATAGTGCAGAAAATTCATATTATTTTGCATTAATTAAAAGTCTTGCTTAACAAGCACTTGTTTGCAATTCTATAAATTTATTCGCTCTTCATTACTGCNTAATCATTCTGTTCCAAACAGGGCATGGTACATAATTTGTTCTAATATATATATGACAGAAAAGACATAAATTGATATTATTAATTTTTAAGTGGCTTTACACCTCCTAAGTGCAAGAAGCTTCCTTGTAGATTCTTGTTGGGTTTATATTTTTAATAGTGAAAATACATTCAAGAAAATTGAGGGTGCAACTTATTTTTCAAAATAGATGTCTTGTATTCTAGCATGTAAGGAAGAAATTATAGGAGTTTCTAAGGAGTTACTGTAGAATTAAGCACAACAGACTTTTTCCAGATTAGTCTCAAAGTAGTGAGGTTAACAGCCTAATCCAATAGTCAGTGCTTTTGATGATATCCTTTTATACTGGCTTCAGCCAGATCAGGATGGGATCTGATGCAGTATATCCTCTTTTCAGCAAACCTGTTGTTAACATATACTGAAATCCTTGTTGTTTAAGAGCACCTCTGAAGAGAGATTGCCTTGAGAATATGCTTAAAATTTAGTATGTGTTTAAGTAGTTCTGCACCATCCAGGCTCTCCAGCCTGGCCAGAGCACTTCCCTGAGTGCTGGGAGGTGCAGGTCTGCAGCTTCTAAGGAAGGAGGTGTTGAATTCAGTGTGGCCAATTCCTCAGAGAATGAGGAATTAAAAAACCCTCTCTAAGTAAGTGCTTCTTATGGAGCTTTTGAGACTGAGCCCTGGTTCTATGCTGAGCATTAGAGAGATTGGCATTTCAGATACTCCTTAGGACTTAGTGCTTGGTGTACAGGCCATTCCATGTTTAGTGTGTTACATTTCTTGACAAACTTTTGGGGTACTCTGCACAGCAATTCTTTGTAGGCTATAGGAAGTGCAGATCTGGACACGTGTTACTTGCAGATGCCTACATTACTTTTTAGATCTACATGTCAAACATAACCTTCTTAACATGGCAAGTCAAATCCATGTCACCAAAATTGAAAAGATCAACAAAACTAATTGCTAAAATAAATGGGAAAAAAAAAAAAAAAAGTAGGAAATCACCCACTGGAGAGTATAGGGATATAAAGATAATTCTTTGCTGAAGGAACTGAAACTGTTTTATAAAAGTGCTCAGATGTGTCTTTTTAAACTCCATTTCACATAGAGATAGCAATCTTGATTCTCAGCTGGTATAAACTGTCAGGGATACATTGAAGTCAATTTTCTGCAGCTTCTGACCTGGCCCAGAGATATTATCTACTGCTATCTATACTAGTATCATCTAGTATCACCTATACTGGCATCAGGATGAAATGTACATGTCTGCATATAGCTTTGTCTCTGACAAAGACACAGAGCTGTGATAACACAGAAGAGAAAAATAAGTAGTACTGAATAAAATGAATATTGATGGCTGAAAAATTCTATCTACGTGATGATGGACTGGCTGCTCTTTAGTTTCTCATTTTATTTATTGAAGAAGTGTTCTCTTCAAACTGGCTGATAGTTATATTAGCTTCCTTTTTAGACTCTTTTTCCAATGAAATACAAGAGCATATTCTCTCCTACTGAAGGCAGTAGTAATATACCTAATATACTGCTACTGTTTCAGGTGAGGAGGATAAAACACGTGATGCAGTCAGGAAAACTCCAGTTAAGTGTGATAATTGTGCTGGTTTTTGAGGAAAATAAATAAATAAATAAAGGTGCTATCCTTTTCCTCCTTTAGAAATAAAAAAAATGTCAAGCACTCAGTCAGAATGCACAGGCTAATGTGGACAAGTGACTAAGGTTTATTTTGCAACAGATTGTCAACAGCCTTATAGAGCCTCAAAACGCTTTTGTTTCATGGCTTCCTCTTGTGGAAAGCGTGTGTGTTTGTGTGTGTGTGTGTGTGTGTGTGTGTGTGTGTGTGTGTGTGTGCCTGCCTACTCTGCTGAAGGAGTTTTACAAGACTCGTGCATGTGGATGGAAGTTCCATGATGCCAGCCTGAAGGAATGCAGGTCTGGAGATGTGAAGTGAGATGGTACCAGCTGCACAACTACTGCCTGAGGTGAGACATTCCAGTAATTTTCACTGCTGGTATGGGAAACGTGTGCAATTCCAGTTTTGACAGGTTTTCCTGCAGTTGTCATTTGGCTATTAGATACACCTTTGGCTGGAAAGAAACCCTGCCCCTGAGGCTGTAATCTGACAGTCTGTGGCAGTGCTGCTCCCTCTGTTGCTGGGGAGTCTGCACAGCTCTGCACAGGAATCGTGGGGAACTGGCCTGGTTTAAAAATAAATCTCAGTCCAGCATCGAAGTTGTGTTTTGTGCTGGATCAATGAATGGGTATAGAAATGCTTGTGCCAGGATGGTGGAGGGAGAGGCAAGTGGTTTGGAGCAAGTGCCTGGGGAGGAAGGGGTGACAACTTCTTGAGGTGACTGTGATCTCAGCCAGGCTCCACTGTAGGTGTGTGCTCCTGCACCACTGCTGCTCTGCTTCAGGTTTGTGCTCAAGGGAGCAGATTTAAATGACTGTAAGGCACAAGACAATGGAGAATGTAACCTTTCCTTGTGGCCATAAAATGCTAAGTATACCATTGCCACTGGAATGCTGGAGCTGCCGTTGCACAGCCTCCAAACCCAGGCAAGGTGTTGATGTGCTAAATGGGGAGGTAAAGCCTTGTCATTGCTGCTGATTTACAGTGAATTTGCCTAGTGTGTACAGGACACCATATTGTTAACAACCATGCAGGGTATGAAGTGTTTCTGGCGTGCATGTTAAGATGGCTGTATCACCACTGCATTAGCAGGCAGGCAGTTTGAAAGAATATTTGAAAGACCTGTAAGCAGATAAACTACAAAATTTGAAATTAATTTGCCTTGAATAGATTTGGCCTGAAGATATGGAGAAATCTGAGCTGGTCCAATCAACCATAGCTCAGCTTGAGCTTCTCAGGTATTTGCAGTCAGGCTCCCCCTGGCATTTAGCAGCCACCATTCCTGCACCTGTGATACAGTGTACACACAGATGTGTATAGGTAGTTCCTTTAGTGTGATCCAACTCTTTTTAAAAGGAAGGTTATAGCTAGGAAAGAGTTTTCATTTGGTACGTGGTGTTGGAAGTTTGATTTTTAAAATCACCTCTTCTGAAAAATTCTGCCATCAGCATATGAGTAACTGTGCTGTTCCTGTCGGATCTTCTTTGGGGAAGTACACAGCAGTGCCATGGCAGCAGGAGAGTATTCTTTTACATAGCATGCAGATTTCATTTCAAGATGCATGCTGACAGTCTATAATACTCCCTCTGTCATAATAAAACAAAGTAATTGTTTAGGAAACCTTGAATATTCATTTTACTTGTTTTGTAGAGCTGCTGAAAATATTTTTTTCAGTCAGAAATCCACCTTCTTTGCTGCTGCTGAGACAGTAGTGAGCTACTGGCCTTCCAGCACTGTCCTTGTGTGCCAATGGCTACGTGGTGGACACTTTACCTGTTTGTTAATATAAAGTTAGACCCTGTAGTCTATACACATATTTTTATTCCAGCACAATTATCCCTAAAATAAAAATATTTTTCTTTTTTTCTGAATAGGACTGATTAAACATGCTAGGGATTAGATCTATATTTGATTAGTGCCAACAGTGTGTTCAGTAGTGTCAAATAATTGTTCCTACCTTATTTATTACAAGCAACCTATAAGTCAAATTGTGATACCTTTACTTGCAAAAAGCATTTTAGATCACAAATAGTTCTATTAATTCGATATAAAAGATAGGAAAGCATCACAGTTAAGTCTTGAGGTTGTAAGTGAAGACCCGAGGCAAGGTTAACTTTAGTATCACATTTTTTCAGTTGACAAATTGAAAATAAACACTGTCTGCTCTCAACAGAAACACTGAGGAGAGCAGGATGTTAAGTTTTATTGTGTATCCTGTTTTTTGTCAGCTCGGTATTACTTCTAAAAACTTTCAGAGTCTTCTGCAGGCTTTGTGTGAACAGAAAATAGTCACAGGCAACTATTCTTTTGCTTGCTCAGAATTAGTATCAAGCACTACTAGAATACAGTCTAGACAGGAAATTGCCTTGTCCTTCAGCAGAAAATTGATTAGGTGATTCATTACATCAGTCATCTAAGACACTCAATTCTTTTGAAAATTTGTTTACTGTGGCTCTGATAAAGGCAAGATCTATAGGTCTTCTAAATAGTTGAGTCATCTTAGACTGGACATTTCACACGTTTTCTTAGGACAGCAATTCTTCTCTGTGGCTAAGCCAATTGAAGAAAAACATTAAATTTACCTGATGCTTATCTGTAGGGTGCTCAGGATACAGGACAGAATAAGCCTCCTATAAAGAACTTTTGGTACTTCTATTCCTCTTCAGCTCACAATCAATGGCTTTTGTTCGTGTCTGAAACGTTTGCACTCCCCCCAAGAGAATGCTCTCAGTCGAACCTGAATCTCCCCGAGGTATTTTCTTTTCATTGCTATCTATTGATTTTCACTTAAGTGTGTAGATCAAAGCATATACTTCAACTCTGGAAATCAGCATCGAAAATGATTGCTCGGATAATGCATTTTTCTTCTGATACATTAATGTTTGCATGTTAATCACAATTATCTGACTTTTAACTTTTGCAGTTAGCATGGGACATAGGTAAAACTAGAAAAGTGCTCCATGGATTCCAACTAACAGGAAAAAACAAGTCAGAGTAAAGAAATACAGAAATTTATACCCAATTATGACCAGGAAGAATTCAGAAGGCAGGAAAGCATGAACAGAGCAATAAATTAGTTCAATGTGAGAATAGGACATGTCAAAAGCAAAGCAAATAATGAATCAGCCTTTTAAAACTAGTGAAAAAAAAAAAAAGACAATAAAAGAAACAGTTTAAAAAGAAATAGCTTTTAACAATGATTAGCAATAGGTTTTGTCTTCCTCTCCCCACGCCCCCGCCCCCAAATATGTAGTTTTAAAATCTTGATTTGGAAAGAAAGTGATTATAAAAAATTCTGGCGAAGGTAAGAAAGTGTTCTTCAAAAAACAGAAGCCATGTACATACAAGCAGAAGAGAATGGAATGTGGAAAGTGGCCAATTAAGCCAAATGACACAAATCATCGTCCTACGGTAAATGTTTTGGAGACTGTTTGCTAAATGCATAAAACCTAAGCGTCCTCAAACTCCTCGGTAGTGGGGCGTCTCCCTTGGTGTCATTAAGGCTAATTGACATATCAATGAGAGGTCAAGATACAGGAGAAAAAACAAAAGGATTCTTGCATGTTTCCTCCTCCTGGAAGATCTAAGAGATGAACGCTCCAGAAGTTTGTCTTTAGAAGGACATATCAAAAGATCTCTTGTAAACCCAAATGTCTGTGGAGGAGGTTATAGAACAAACGTACAAAATGAACAGCAGCAAACTGCCAGAGCCATATGTTATTTACCCAGAAGACCTAAAGGAATTGAGGATGAAATAGCTAAATCTTCCTGAAAACTGCTTCTATACTAAAGATATGAAAGGTGGTGACTACAACAAGAATTTTTTACAAGCATCCCTATTAGGAATTCTAGTATTACAAAGCAGTTATTATGATTTGTGAGAAGTAACACAGAATGTAGAAAAAGTAATCCTAACTTCCATGCAGGGTGATAAATTCTATACTAGCTGCTGCCACTTAAGACAAAAAAAAAAGGTCTTGGGTATGTAACACATGATGCTCTGAAAACATGGCTCTGAAAAAAATGTTTCCTCTTCATCAAAAATCAAGAAAGCAACTACAAAATAAGAAAGATTTTTTAGATATTACAGTTGTTCATCAGCATATGAACCCCTTAGAAAAACACATGCCAAAAGTATATTTTTCTTCTTTTTTTTCTTCCCCCCCCCTTTGTTCTGATAAACATATTACCTTTATTTCCAATCCTGTTTGATATGTCCTTGGGCCACCACAGCAAGAACAATGCTACCAATAACAGAGCAGGAAATTATTACTGCAGGAATAGAGAACAAAACAGCATGTCAAGTGATGTCCACTTTTAAATACTGTGTTTCTGGTCTTCCCTCCTATCTCTCATCCCCACAAGGGACAGGGCAGAACTAGAAAAAGTTCAAGGAAGGATAATAACAATGATCAAAGAGATAAAATGGCTTCCATAAGACAAACAACTAAATTGTTTAGGACACTTCAGCCAAGGAGAGACAACTTAATTTTGTACAGTTATCATAGCCTGGAGAAGGTGAACAGTCAATGACTTTTTTCCTACAAAAGCTAGTGAGAGCTCAAATTATATTTTTGAGGGCTAGGTTGAAAATGAACCAAATTAGTTATACTGCAGAAGTCTTTCAGCCAGGTCCCTTTCTGTCTGACAGCTTTCCAGACACCATTCCCCAAGCCTGTAGCATTGCATGGGCTTCTTGTGGCATGAATGGAAACTTAGTCAGCAGCCCCCAGCTGCTGGGACAAAAATGACTGGAGTCTGACCTCACTTTTTCTCCTTGGAGAAAAACCATATTTAAAAAAAAAAAAAAGTTGTATGGACCAGTAGGTAGGAAACAATACATGCAGGTAGCCTTTGCTTCTGAGACTGGGCTGGGTCCTTCCAGGCAGTTGGGAGTTTTTCTGGATACAGACAATTTTCTGAAGAGTCTCCCCAACTCAGTTTATTTTTTCTCTCTATCCACAGCCTCCACTGGTCAGACTTACTGAAGAGAAGGCAAGCAACTGCACCATCAGCTCCCTTTTGCTGAGAATAATAGTACCTCTGTGAAGCAAGGGGTGATGCCAGCAAAGAGAGGTTCAGTTTTCTTTTTTTTTTCTGCCAATTGATGTCTGTGTAACCCAAGTGGGTTTAATTTCACTGTGATGTTAGTTTGACTCATTTCAGGGCAACCAGGTTTTCAAGTTGCTTTTAAAAGATGAAAAATTCTGTGCAAGGTGCCCAGCCCCAGCAACAAGCTAATAGGGAACAGGCTGCTAAAGCCCCAAGTGTATGAGTCCTCACTTGCCAATCTAACAGTCCTTCCCTGTCGGTAAGATTGGATTATTTCATTGGATTATTTCCCAGATGGGCATTAACATGTTTGTAGGGCACGTTCAGTTAAAGGGTCAATGTTTATTAAAGCTGCAGATATTGCATTTGCTCCAAGCATGTAATTAAAACAGCAGACAGCTCTGTTTTGCCTTTCATATAGTAGGCTGTATCATAAAACAGCCCTAGATTGTTTTCTCACCTGTTTTTTTTTTTTTATATTCTACTTCAAGATCTTATATTATAGCCTTCTTATATGAAATGATATAGTATTTTTCCATAAAGCTAAGGTTTTAAAATATTATAATTTATACCG